>JAUJEF010000057.1:0-166842 GCA_030444885.1 Citrus sp. QX-2021 | reverse complement strand
TTTTAGAACACGGAGGCCGCTCGCAAAGTCTAGCGCCATTCCGAGTCCGGCGGACGAAGTTGGGCAGCCCCACCCCCCAAGGCTATAGCCCACCCGTTTTTGTGGCCTTTTTCCGCTGGACGAACTTGGCGCCCCGGCTTTCGGGCGGTTATTTTTGGGCGCGCCTGTGGCCGGGGTGTATTTTTGGCACACGGAGGCCGCTCGCAAAGTCTCGCGCCATTCCGAGTCCGGCGGACGAAGTTGGCCAGCCCCACCCCCGAAGGCTATAGCCCACCCGTTTTTGTGGCCTTTTTCCGCTGGACGAACTGGGCGTCCCGGTCTTCGGGCGGTTATTTTTGGGCGCGGCTGTGCCCGGGGCCTAGTTTTGGCATACGGAGGCCGTTCGCAAAGTCTCGTGCCATTCCGAGTCCGGCGGACGAAGTTGGCCGGCCCCACCCCCAAGGCTATAGCCCACCCGTTTTTGTAGCCTTTTTCCGCTGGACGAACTTCGCGCCCCGGCCTTCGGCCGGTTATTTTAGGGCGCGGCTGTACCCGGGGCCTATTTTTGGCACACGGATGCCACTCGCAAAGTCTCACGCCATTCCGAGTCCGGCGAACGAAGTTGGCCCGCCACACCCCCTAAAGCTATAGCCCACCTGTTTTTGGGGCCTTTTTCCGCCGGACGAACTTGGCGCCCTGGCCGTCGGGCGGTTATTTTTGGGCGCGGCTGTGTCCGGGGCCTATTTTTGGCACACGGAGGCCGCTCGCAAAGTCTCGCGCCATTCCGAGTTCGGCGGACGAAGTTGGCCTGCCCCACCCCCCAAGGCTATAGCCCACCCGTTTTTGTGGCCTTTTTCCGCTGGACGAACTTGGGGCCCCGGCCTTCGGGCTGTTATTTTTAGGCGCGGCTGTGCCCGGGGCCTATTTTTAGCACACGGAGGCCGCTCGCAAAGTCTCGCGTCATTCCGAGTCCGGCGGACGAAGTTGGCCAGCCCCACCCCCCAAGGCTATAGCCCACCCGTTTTTGTGGCCTTTTTCCGCTGGACGAACTGGGCGCCCCGGCCTTCGGGCGGTTATTTTTGGGCGCGGCTGTGCCCAGGGCCTAGTTTTGGCATATGGAGGCCACTCGCAAAGTTTCACGCCATTCCGAGTCCGGCGAACGAAGTTGGCCCGCCACACCCCCTAAAGCTATAGCCCACCTGTTTTTGGGGCCTTTTTCCGCCGGACGAACTTGGCGCCCTGGCCGTCGGGCGGTTATTTTTGGGCGCGGCTGTGTCCGGGGCCTATTTTTGGCACACGGAGGCCGCTCGCAAAGTCTTGCGCCATTCCGAGTTCGGCGGACGAAGTTGCCCTGCCCCACCCCCCAAGGATATAGCCCACCCGTTTTTGTGGCCTTTTTCCGCTGGACGAACTTGGCGCCCCGGCCTTCGGGCGGTTATTTTTGGGCGCGGCTGTGCCCGGGGTGTATTTTTGGCACACGGAGGCCGCTCGCAAAGTCTCGCGCCATTCCGAGTCCGGCGGACGAAGTGGGCCAGCCCCACCCCCCTAGGCTATAGCCTACCCGTTTTTGTGGCCTTTTTCCGCTGGACGAACTTGGGGCCCCGGCCTTCGGGCTGTTATTTTTAGGCGCGGCTGTGCCCGGGGCCTATTTTTAGCACACGGAGGCCGCTCGCAAATTCTCGCGTCATTCCGAGTCCGGCGGACGAAGTTGGCCAGCCCCACCCCCCAAGGCTATAGCCCACCCGTTTTTGTGGCCTTTTTCCGCTGGACGAACTAGGCGCCCCGGCCTTCGGGCGGTTATTTTTGGGCGCGGCTGTGCCCGGGGCCTAGTTTTGGCATACGGAGGCCACTCGCAAAGTCTCACGCCATTCCGAGTCCGGCGAACGAAGTTGGCCCGCCACACCCCCTAAAGCTATAGCCCACCTGTTTTTGGGGCCTTTTTCCGCCGGACGAACTTGGCGCCCTGGCCGTCGGGTGGTTATTTTTGGGTGCGGCTGTGTCCGGGGCCTATTTTTGGCACACGGAGGCCGCTCGTAAAGTCTCGTGCCATTCCAAGTCCGGCGGACGAAGTCGGCCGGCCCCACCCCCAAGGCTATAGCCCACCCGTTTTTGTGGCCTTTTTCCGCTGGACGAACTTGGCGCCCCGGCCTTCGGTCGGTTATTTTTGGGCGTGGCTGTGCCCGGGGCCTAGTTTTGGCACACGGAGGCCGCTGGCAATGTCTCGCGCCATTCCGAGTCCGGCGGACGAAGTGGTCCAGCCCCACCCCCCAAGGCTATAGCCCACCCGTTTTTGTGGCCTTTTTCCGCTTGACGAACATGGCGCCCCGGCCTTCGGGCTGTTATTTTTGGGCGCGGCTGTGCCCGGTGTGTATTTTTGGCACACGGAGGCCGCTCGCAAAGTCTCGCGCCATTCCGAGTCCGGCGGACGAAGTTGGCCAGCCCCACCCCCCAAGGCTATAGCCCACCCGTTTTTGTGGCCTTTTTCCGCTGGACGAACATGGCGCCCCGGCCTTCGGGCGGTTATTTTTGGGCGCGGCTGTGCCCGTGGCCTATTTTTGGCACACGGAGGCCGCTCGCAAAGGCTCGCGCCATTCCGAGTCCGGCGGACGAAGTGGTCCAGCCCCACCCCCCAAGGCTATAGCCCACCCGTTTTTGTGGCCTTTTTCCGCTTGACGAACATGGCGCCCCGGCCTTCGGGCTGTTATTTTTGGGCGTGGCTGTGCCCGGTGTGTATTTTTGGCACACGGAGGCCGCTCGCAAAGTCTCACGCCATTCCGAGTCCGGCGGACGAAGTGGGCCAGCCCCACCCCCCAAGGCTATAGCCCACCCGTTTTTGTGGCCTTTTTCCGCCGGACGAACTTCGCGCCCCGGCCTTCGGGCGGTTATTTTTGGGCGCGGCTGTGCCCGGGGCCTAGTTTTGGCACACGGAGGCCGCTGGCAATGTCTCGCGCCATTCCGAGTCCGGCGGACGAAGTTGGCCAGCCCCACCCCCCAAGGCTATAGCCCACCCGTTTTTGTGGCCTTTTTCCGCTGGACGAACTTGGCGCCCCGGCCTTCGGGCGGTTATTTTTTGGCGCGGCTGTGCCCGGGGCCTAGTTTTGGCACACGGAGGCCGCTGGCAATGTCTCGCGCCATTCCGAGTCCGGCGGACGAAGTTGGCCAGCCCCACCCCCCAAGGCTATAGCCCACCCGTTTTTGTGGCCTTTTTCCGCTGGACGAACTTGGCGCCCCGGCCTTCGGGTGGTTATTTTTGGGCGCGGCTGTGCCCGGGGTGTATTTTTGGCACACGGAGGCCGCTCGCAAAGTCTCGCGCCATTCCGAGTCCGGCGGACGAAGTGGGCCAGCCCCACCCCCCTAGGCTATAGCCTACCCGTTTTTGTGGCCTTTTTCCGCTGGACGAACTTGGGGCCCCGGCCTTCGGGCTGTTATTTTTAGGCGCGGCTGTGCCCGGGGCCTATTTTTAGCACACGGAGGCCGCTCGCAAAGTCTCGCGTCATTCCGAGTCCGGCGGACGAAGTTGGCCAGCCCCACCCCCCAAGGCTATAGCCCACCCGTTTTTGTGGCCTTTTTCCGCTGGACGAACTGGGCGCCCCGGCCTTCGGGCGGTTATTTTTGGGCGCGGCTGTGCCCGGGGCCTAGTTTTGGCATACGGAGGCCACTCGCAAAGTCTCACGCCATTCCGAGTCCGGCGAACGAAGTTGGCCCGCCACACCCCCTAAAGCTATAGCCCACCTGTTTTTGGGGCCTTTTTCCGCCGGACGAACTTGGCGCCCTGGCCGTCGGGTGTTTATTTTTGGGCGCGGCTGTGTCCGGGGCCTATTTTTGGCACACGGAGGCCGCTCGTAAAGTCTCGTGCCATTCCAAGTCCGGCGGACGAAGTCGGCCGGCCCCACCCCCAAGGCTATAGCCCACCCGTTTTTGTGGCCTTTTTCCGCTGGACGAACTTGGCGCCCCGGCCTTCGGTCGGTTATTTTTGGGCGTGGCTGTGCCCGGGGCCTAGTTTTGGCACACGGGGGCCGCTGGCAATGTCTCGCGCCATTCCGAGTCCGGCGGACGAAGTTGGCCAGCCCCACCCCCCAAGGCTATACCCCACCCGTTTTTGTGGCCTTTTTCCGCTGGACGAACATGGCGCCCCGGCCTTCGGGCGGTTATTTTTGGGTGCGGCTGTGCCCGTGGCCTATTTTTGGCACACGGAGGCCGCTCGCAAAGGCTCGCGGCATTCCGAGTCCGGCGGACGAAGTGGTCCAGCCCCACCCCCCAAGGCTATAGCCCACCCGTTTTTGTGGCCTTTTTCCGCTTGACGAACATGGCGCCCCGGCCTTCGGGCGGTTATTTTTGGGCGCGGCTGTGCCCGGGGTCTAGTTTTGGCACACGGAGGCCGCTGGCACTGTCTCGCGCCATTCCGAGTCCGGCGGACGAAGTTGGCCAGCCCCACCCCCCAAGGCTATAGCCCACCCGTTTTTGTGGCCTTTTTCCGCTGGACGAACATGGCGCCCCGGCCTTCGGGCGGTTATTTTTGGGCGCGGCTGTGCCCGTGGCCTATTTTTGGCACACGGAGGCCGTTCGCAAAGGCTCGCGCCATTCCGAGTCCGGCGGACGAAGTGGTCCAGCCCCACCCCCCAAGGCTATAGGCCACCCGTTTTTGTGGCCTTTTTCCGCTTGACGAACATGGCGCCCCGGCCTTCGGGCTGTTATTTTTGGGCGCGGCTGTGCCCGGTGTGTATTTTTGGCACACGGAGGCCGCTCGCAAAGTCTCACGCCATTCCGAGTCCGGCGGACGAAGTGGGCCAGCCCCACCCCCCAAGGCTATAGCCCACCCGTTTTTGTGGCCTTTTTCCGCCGGACGAACTTCGCGCCCCGGCCTTCGGGCGGTTATTTTTGGGCGCGGCTGTGCCCGGGGCCTAGTTTTGGCACACGGAGGCCGCTGGCAATGTCTCGTGCCATTCCGAGTCCGGCGGACGAAGTTGGCCAGCCCCACCCCCCAAGGCTATACCCCACCCGTTTTTGTGGCCTTTTTCCGCTGGACGAACATGGCGCCCCGGCCTTCGGGCGGTTATTTTTGGGCGCGGCTGTGCCCGTGGCCTATTTTTGGCACACGGAGGCCGCTCGCAAAGGCTCGCGCCATTCCGAGTCCGGCGGACGAAGTGGGCCAGCCCCACCCGCCAAGGCTATAGCCCACCCGTTTTTGTGGCCTTTTTCCGCTTGACGAACATGGCGCCCCGGCCTTCGGGCTGTTATTTATGGGCGCGGCTGTGCCCGGTGTGTATTTTTGGCACACGGAGGCCGCTCGCAAAGTCTCGCGCCATTCCGAGTCCGGCGGACGAAGTGGGCTAGCCCCACCCCCCAAGGCTATAGCCCACCCGTTTTTGTGGCCTTTTTCCGCCGGACGAACTTCACGCCCCGGCCTTCGGGCGGTTATTTTTGGGCGCGGCTGTGCCCGGGGCCTAGTTTTGGCACACGGAGGCCGCTGGCAATGTCTCGCGCCATTCCGAGTCCGGCGGACGAAGTTGGCCAGCCCCACCCCCCAAGGCTATAGCCCACCCGTTTTTGTGGCCTTTTTCCGCTGGACGAACTTGGCGCCCCGGCCTTCGGGCTGTTATTTTTACGCGCGGCTGTGCCCGGGGTGTATTTTTGGCACACGGAGGCCGCTCGCAAAGTTTCGCGCCATTCCGAGTCCGGCGGACGAAGTGGACCAGCCCAACCCCCCTAGGCTATAGCCCACCCGTTTTTGTGGCCTTTTTCGGCTGGACGAACTTGGTGCCCCGGCCTTCGGGCAGTTATTTTGTGCGCGGCTGTGCCCGGGGCCTAGTTTTGGCACACGGAGGCCGCTGGCAATGTCTCGCGCCATTCCGAGTCCGGCGGACGAAGTTGGCCAGCCCCACCCCCCAAGGCTATAGCCCACCCGTTTTTGTGGCCTTTTTCCGCTGGACGAACTTGGCGCCCCGGCCTTCGGGCGGTTATTTTTGGGCGCGGCTGTGCCCGTGGCCTATTTTTGGCACACGGAGGCCGCTCGCAAAGGCTCGCTCCATTCCGAGTCCGGCGGACGAAGTGGGCCAGCCCCACCCCCCAAGGCTATAGCCCACCCCTTTTTGTGGCCTTTTTCCGCTTGACGAACTTGGCGCCCCGGCCTTCGGGCTGTTATTTTTGGGCGCGGCTGTGCCCGGTGTGTATTTTTGGCACACGGAGGCCGCTCGCAAAGTCTCGCGCCATTCCGAGTCCGGCGGACGAAGTGGGCCGGCCCCACCCCCCTAGGCTATAGCCCACCCGTTTTTGTGGCCTTTTTCCGCTGGACGAACTTGGCTCCCCGGCCTTCGGGCGGTTATTTTTGGGCGCGGCTGTGCCCGTGGCCTATTTTTGGCACACGGAGGCCGCTCGCAAAGGCTCGCGCCATTCCGAGTCCGGCGGACGAAGTGGGCCAGCCCCACCCCCCAAGGCTATAGCCCACCCGTTTTTGTGGCCTTTTTCCGATTGACGAACTTGGCGCCCCGGCCTTCGGGCTGTTATTTTTGGGCGCGGCTGTGCCCGGGGTGTATTTTTGGCACACGGAGGCCGCTCGCAAAGTCTCGCGCCATTCCGAGTCCGGCGGACGAAGTGGGCCAGCCCCACCCCCCAAGGCTATAGCCCACCCGTTTTTGTGGCCGTTTTCCGCTGGACGAACTTGGCGCCCCGGCCTTCGGGTGGTTATTTTTGGGCGCGGCTGTGCCCGTGGCCTATTTTTGGCACACGGAGGCCGCTCGCAAAGGCTCGCGCCATTCCGAGTCCGGCGGACGAAGTGGGCCAGCCCCACCCCCCAAGGCTATAGCCCACCCGTTTTTGTGGCCTTTTTCCGCCGGACGAACTTCGCGCCCCGGCCTTCGGGCGGTTATTTTTGGGCGCGGCTGTGCCCGGGGCCTAGTTTTGGCACACGGAGGCCGCTGGTAATGTCTCGCGCCATTCCGAGTCCGGCGGACGAAGTTGGCCAGCCCCACCCCCCAAGGCTATAGCCCACCCGTTTTTGTGGCCTTTTTCCGCTGGACGAACTTGGCGCCCCGGCCTTCGGGCTGTTATTTTTGGGCGCGGCTGTGCCCGGGGTGTATTTTTGGCACACGGAGGCCGCTCGTAAAGTCTCGCGCCATTCCGAGTCCGGCGGACGAAGTGGACCAGCCTCACCCCCCTAGGCTATAGCCCACCCGTTTTTGTGGCCTTTTTCCGCTGGACGAACTTGGTGCCCCGGCCTTCGGGCAGTTATTTTGTGCGCGGCTGTGCCCGGGGCCTAGTTTTGGCACACGGAGGCCGCTGGCAATGTCTCGCGCCATTCCGAGTCCGGCGGACGAAGTTGGCCAGCCCCACCCCCCAAGGCTATAGCCCACCCGTTTTTGTGGCCTTTTTCCGCTGGACGAACTTGGCGCCCCGGCCTTCGGGCGGTTATTTTTGGGCGCGGCTGTGCCCGTGGCCTATTTTTGGCACACGGAGGCCGCTCGCAAAGGCTCGCGCCATTCCGAGTCCGGCGGACGAAGTGGGCCAGCCCCACCCCCCAAGGCTATAGCCCACCCCTTTTTGTGGCCTTTTTCCGCTTGACGAACTTGGCGCCCCGGCCTTCGGGCTGTTATTTTTGGGCGCGGCTGTGCCCGGTGTGTATTTTTGGCACACGGAGGCCGCTCGCAAAGTCTCGCGCCATTCCGAGTCCGGCGGACGAAGTGGACCAGCCCCACCCCCCTAGGCTATAGCCCACCCGTTTTTGTGGCCTTTTTCCGCTGGACGAACTTGGCGCCCCGGCCTTCGGGCGGTTATTTTTGGGCGCGGCTGTGCCCGGGGCCTATTTTTGGCACACGGAGGCCGCTCGCAAAGTCTCGCGCCATTCCGAGTCCGGCGTAGTAAGTGGGCCAGCCCACCCCCCAAGGCTATAGCCCACCCGTTTTTGTGGCCTTTTTCCGCTGGACGAACTTGGCGCCCCGGCCTTCGGGCGGTTATTTTTGGGCGCGGCTGTGCCCGTGGCCTATTTTTGGCACACGGAGGCCGCTCGCAAAGGCTCGCGCCATTCCGAGTCCGGCGGACGAAGTGGGCCAGCCCCACCCCCCAAGGCTATAGCCCACCCGTTTTTGTGGCCTTTTTCCGCTGGACGAACTTGGCGCCCCGGCCTTCGGGCGGTTATTTTTGGGCGCGGCTGTGCCCGGGGCCTAGTTTTGGCACACGGAGGCCGCTGGCAATGTCTCGCGCCATTCCGAGTCCGGCGGACGAAGTTGGCCAGCCCCACCCCCCAAGGCTATAGCCCACCCGTTTTTTGGCCTTTTTCCGCTGGACGAACTTGGCGCCCCGGCCTTCGGGCGGTTATTTTTGGGCGCGGCTGTGCCCGGGCCTATTTTTGGCACACGGAGGCCGCTCGCAAAGTCTCGCGCCATTCCGAGTCCGGCGGACGAAGTGGGCCAGCCCCACCCCCCAAGGCTATAGCCCACCCGTTTTTGTGGCCTTTTTCCGCTGGACGAACTTGGCGCCCCGGCCTTCGGGCGGTTATTTTTGGGCGCGGCTGTGCCCGGGGCCTATTTTTGGTACACGGAGGCCGCTGGCAATGTCTCGCGCCATTCCGAGTCCGGCGGACGAAGTTGGCCAGCCCCACCCCCCAAGGCTATAGCCCACCCGTTTTTGTGGCCTTTTTCCGCTGGACGAACTTGGCGCCCCGGCCTTCGGGCGGTTATTTTTGGGCGCGGCTGTGCCCGTGGCCTATTTTTGGCACACGGAGGCCGCTCGCAAAGTCTCGCGCCATTCCGAGTCCGGCGGACGAAGTGGGCCAGCCCCACCCCCCAAGGCTATAGCCCACCCCTTTTTGTGGCCTTTTTCCGCTGGACGAACTTGGCGCCCCGGCCTTCGGGCGGTTATTTTTGGGCGCGGCTGTGCCCGTGGCCTATTTTTGGCACACGGAGGCCGCTCGCAAAGTCTCGCGCCATTCCGAGTCCGGCGGACGAAGTGGGCCAGCCCCACCCCCCAAGGCTATAGCCCACCCGTTTTTGTGGCCTTTTTCCGCTGGACGAACTTGGCGCCCCGGCCTTCGGGCGGTTATTTTTGGGCGCGGCTGTGCCCGTGGCCTATTTTTGGCACACGGAGGCCGCTCGCAATGTCTCGCGCCATTCCGAGTCCGGCGGACGAAGTGGGCCAGCCCCACCCCCCAAGGCTATAGCCCACCCGTTTTTGTGGCCTTTTTCCGCTGGACGAACTTGGCGCCCCGGCCTTCGGGCTGTTATTTTTGGGCGCGGCTGTGCCCGGGGTGTATTTTTGGCACACGGAGGCCGCTCGCAAAGTCTCGCGCCATTCCGAGTCCGGCGGACGGCGATGGCCAGCCCCACCCCCCAAGGCTATAGCCCACCCGTTTTTGTGGCCTTTTTCCGCTGGACGAACTTGGCGCCCCGGCCTTCGGGCTGTTATTTTTGGGCGCGGCTGTGCCCGGGGCCTATTTTTGGCACACGGAGGCCGCTCGCAATGTCTCGCGCCATTCCGAGTCCGGCGGACGAAGTGGGCCAGCCCCACCCCCCAAGGCTATAGCCCACCCGTTTTTGTGGCCTTTTTCCGCTGGACGAACTTGGCGCCCCGGCCTTCGGGCGGTTATTTTTGGGCGCGGCTGTGCCCGGGGCCTAGTTTTGGCACACGGAGGCCGCTGGCAATGTCTCGCGCCATTCCGAGTCCGGCGGACGAAGTTGGCCAGCCCCACCCCCCAAGGCTATAGCCCACCCGTTTTTGTGGCCTTTTTCCGCTGGACGAACTTGGCGCCCCGGCCTTCGGGCGGTTATTTTTGGGCGCGGCTGTGCCCGGGGCCTATTTTTGGCACACGGAGGCCGCTCGCAAAGGCTCGCGCCATTCCGAGTCCGGCGGACGAAGTGGGCCAGCCCCACCCCCCAAGGCTATAGCCCACCCGTTTTTGTGGCCTTTTTCCGCTGGACGAACTTGGCGCCCCGGCCTTCGGGCTGTTATTTTTGGGCGCGGCTGTGTCCGGGGCCTAGTTTTGGCACACGGAGGCCGCTCGCAAAGTCTCGCGCCATTCCGAGTTCGGCGGACGAAGTGGGCCAGCCCCACCCCCCAAGGCTATAGCCCACCCGTTTTGTGGCCGTTTTCCGCGGGACGGACTTGGCGCCCCGGGCTTCGGGCGGGTATTGTTGGGGGCGGCTGTGCCCGTGGCCTATTTTTGGCACACGGAGGCCGCTCGCAAAGGCTCGCGCCATTCCGAGTCCGGCGGACGAAGTGGGCCAGCCCCACCCCCCAAGGCTATAGCCCACCCGTTTTTGTGGCCTTTTTCCGCCGGACGAACTTGGCGCCCCGGCCTTCGGGCGGTTATTTTTGGGCGCGGCTGTGCCCGGGGCCTAGTTTTGGCACACGGAGGCCGCTGGCAATGTCTCGCGCCATTCCGAGTCCGGCGGACGAAGTTGGCCAGCCCCACCCCCCAAGGCTATAGCCCACCCGTTTTTGTGGCCTTTTTCCGCTGGACGAACTTGGCGCCCCGGCCTTCGGGCTGTTATTTTTGGGCGCGGCTGTGCCCGGTGTGTATTTTTGGCACACGGAGGCCGCTCGCAAAGTCTCGCGCCATTCCGAGTCCGGCGGACGAAGTGGGCCAGCCCCACCCCCCAAGGCTATAGCCCACCCGTTTTTGTGGCCTTTTTCCGCCGGACGAACTTGGCGCCCCGGCCTTCGGGCGGTTATTTTTGGGCGCGGCTGTGCCCGGGGCCTAGTTTTGGCACACGGAGGCCGCTGGCAATGTCTCGCGCCATTCCGAGTCCGGCGGACGAAGTTGGCCAGCCCCACCCCCCAAGGCTATAGCCCACCCGTTTTTGTGGCCTTTTTCCGCTGGACGAACTTGGCGCCCCGGCCTTCGGGCTGTTATTTTTGGGCGCGGCTGTGCCCGGGGTGTATTTTTGGCACACGGAGGCCGCTCGCAAAGTCTCGCGCCATTCCGAGTCCGGCGGACGAAGTGGACCAGCCCCACCCCCCTAGGCTATAGCCCACCCGTTTTTGTGGCCTTTTTCCGCTGGACGAACTTGGCGCCCCGGCCTTCGGGCGGTTATTTTGTGGGGGGGCTGTGCCCGGGCCTAGTTTTGCACACGGAGGCCGCTGGCAATGTCTCGCGCCATTCCGAGTCCGGCGGACGAAGTTGGCCAGCCCCACCCCCAAGGCTATAGCCCACCCGCTTTTGTGGCCTTTTTCCGCTGGGACGAACTTGGCGCCCGGCCTTCGGGCGGTTATCCGCCGGGCAGGTTATTTTTGGGCGCGGCTGTGCCCGGGCCTATTTTTGGCACACGGAGGCCGCTGCAAAGTCTCGCGCCATTCCGAGTCCGCGGACGAAGTGGGCCAGCCCCACCCCCCAAGGCTATAGCCCACCCGTTTTTGTGGCCTTTTTCCGCTGGACGAACTTGGCGCCCCGGCCTTCGGGCTGTTATTTTTGGGCGCGGCTGTGCCCGGGGTGTATTTTTGGCACACGGAGGCCGCTGGCAATGTCTCGCGCCATTCCGAGTCCGGCGGACGAAGTTGACCAGCCCCAACCCCCTAAGCTATACCCCACCCGTTTTGTGGCCTTTTTCCGCTGGGACGAACTTGGCGCCCGGCCTTCGGGCGGTTATTTTTGGGCGCGGCTGTGCCCGGGCCTATTTTTGGCACACGGAGGCCGCTGGCAAAGTCTCGCGCCATTCCGAGTCCGGGCGGACGACGGTTGGCCAGCCTCACCCCCCAAGGCTATAGCCCACCCGTTTTTGTGGCCTTTTTCCGCTGGACGAACTTGGCGCCCCGGCCTTCGGGCGGTTATTTTTGGGCGCGGCTGTGCCCGGGGCCTAGTTTTGGCACACGGAGGCCGCTGGCAATGTCTCGCGCCATTCCGAGTCCGGCGGACGAAGTTGGCCAGCCCCACCCCCCAAGGCTATAGCCCACCCGTTTTTGTGGCCTTTTTCCGCTGGACGAACTTGGCGCCCCGGCCTTCGGGCTGTTATTTTTGGGCGCGGCTGTGCCCGGGGTGTATTTTTGGCACACGGAGGCCGCTCCTAAAGTCTCACGCCATTCCGAGTCCGGCGGACGAAGTGGACCAGCCCCACCCCCCTAGGCTATGGCCCACCCGTTTTTGTGGCCTTTTTCCGCTGGACGAACTTGGTGCCCCGCCCTTCGGGCGGTTATTTTTGGGCGCGGCTGTGCCCGGGGCCTAGTTTTGGCACACGGAGGCCGCTGGCAATGTCTCGCGCCATTCCGAGTCCGGCGGACGAAGTTGGCCAGCCTCACCCCCCAAGGCTATAGCCCACCCGTTTTTGTGGCCTTTTTCCGCTGGACGAACTTGGCGCCCCGGCCTTCGGGCTGTTATTTTTGGGCGCGGCTGTGCCCGGGGCCTATTTTTGGCACACGGAGGCCGCTGGCAATGTCTCGCGCCATTCCGAGTCCGGCGGACGAAGTTGGCCAGCCCCACCCCCCAAGGCTATAGCCCACCCGTTTTTGCGGCCATTTTCCGCTGGACGAACTCGGCGCCCCGGCCTTTGGGCGGTTATTTTTGGGTGCGGCTGTGCCCGGGGCCTATTTTTGGCACACGGAGGCCGCTGGCAATGTCTCGCGCCATTCTGAGTCCGGCGGACGAAGTTGGCCAGCCCCACCCCCCAAGGCTATAGCCCACCCGTTTTTGTTGCCTTTTTCCGCTGGACGAACTTGGCGCCCCGTCGTTCGGGCTGTTAATTTTGGGCGCGGCTGTGTCCGGGGCCTATTTTTGGCATACGGAGGCCGCTGGCAATGTCTCGCGCCATTCCGAGTCCGGCGGACGAACTTGGCCAGCCCCACCCCCCAAGGCTATAGCCCACCCGTTTTTGTGGCCTTTTTCCGCTGGACAAACTTGGCGCCGCGGCCTTCGGGCGGTTATTTTTGGGTGCGGCTGTGCCCGGGGCCTAGTTTTGGCACACGGAGGCCGCTGGCAATGTCTCGCGCCATTCCGAGTCCGGCGGACGAAGTTGGCCAGCCCCACCCCCCAAGGCTATAGCCCACCCGTTTTTGTGGCCTTTTTCCGCTGGACGAACTTGGCGCCCCGGCCTTCGGGCGGTTATTTTTGGGCGCGGCTGTGCTCGGGGCCTAGTTTTGGCACACGGAGGCCGCTGGCAATGTCTCGCGCCATTCCGAGTCCGGCGGACGAAGTTGGCCAGCCCCACCCCCCAAGGCTATAGCCCACCCGTTTTTGTGGCCTTTTTCCGCTGGACGAACTTGGTGCCCCGGCCTTCGGGCGGTTATTTTTGGGCGCGGCTGTGCCTGGGGCCTAGTTATGGCACACGGAGGCCGCTGGCAATGTCTCGCGCCATTCCGAGTCCGGCGGACGAAGTTGGCCAGCCCCACCCCCCAAGGCTATAGCCCACCCGTTTTTGTGGCCTTTTTCCGCTGGACGAACTTGGCGCCCCGGCCTTCGGGCGGTTATTTTTGGGCGCGGCTGTGCCCGGGGCCTAGTTTTGGCACACGGAGGCCGCTGGCAATGTCTCGCGCCATTCCGAGTCCGGCGGACGAAGTGGGCCAGCCCCACCCCCCAAGGCTATAGCCCACCCGTTTTTGTGGCCTTTTTCCGCTGGACGAACTTGGCGCCCCGGCCTTCGGGCTGTTATTTTTGGGCGCGGCTGTGCCCGGGGTGTATTTTTGGCACACGGAGGCCGCTCGCAAAGTCTCGCGCCATTCCGAGTCCGGCGGACGAAGTGGACCAGCCCCACCCCCCTAGGCTATAGCCCACCCGTTGTTGTGGCCTTTTTCCGCTGGACGAACTTGGTGCCCCGGCCTTCGGGCGGTTATTTTTGTGCGCGGCAGTGCCCGGGGCCTAGTTTTGGCACACGGAGGCCGCTGGCAATGTCTCGCGCCATTCCGAGTCCGGCGGACGAAGTTGGCCAGCCCCACCCCCAAAGGCTATAGCCCACCCGTTTTTGTGGCCTTTTTCCGCTGGACGAACTTGGCGCCCCGGCCTTCGGGCGGTTATTTTTGGGCGCGGCTGTGCCCGGGGCCTATTTTTGGCACACGGAGGCCGCTGGCAATGTCTCGCGCCATTCGGTGTGCGGCGGAGTAATTTGCCAGCCCCACCCCCCAAGGCTATAGCCCAGCCGCTTTTGTGGCCTTTTTCCGCTGGACGAACTTGGCGCCCCGGCCTTCGGGCGGTTATTTTTGGGCGCGGCTGTGCTCGGGGCCTAGTTTTGGCACACGGAGGCCGCTGGCAATGTCTCGCGCCATTCCGAGTCCGGCGGACGAAGTTGGCCAGCCCCACCCCCCAAGGCTATAGCCCACCCGTTTTTGTGGCCTTTTTCCGCTTGACGAACTTGGCGCCCCGGCCTTCGGGCTGTTATTTTTGGGCGCGGCTGTGCCCGGGGTGTATTTTTGGCACACGGAGGCCGCTGGCAATGTCTCGCGCCATTCCTAGTCCGGCGGACGAAGTTGGCCAGCCCCACCCCCCTAGGCTATAGCCCACCCGTTTTTGTGGCCTTTTTCCGCTGGACGAACTTGGTGCCCCGGCCTTCGGGCGGTTATTTTTGGGCGCGGCTGTGCCCGGGGCCTAGTTTTGGCACACGGAGGCCGCTGGCAATGTCTCGCGTCATTCGAGTCCGGCGGACGAAGTTGGCCAGCCCCACCCCCAAGGCTATAGCCCACCCGCTTTGTGTGGCCTTTGTACGCTGGACGAACTTGGCGCCCCGGCCTTCGGGCGGTTATTTTTGGGCGCGGCTGTGCCCGGGGCCTAGTTTTGGCACACGGAGGCCGCTGGCAATGTCTCGCGCCATTCCGAGTCCGGCGGACGAAGTTGGCCAGCCCCACCCCCCAAGGCTATAGCCCACCCGTTTTTGTGGCCTTTTTCCGCTGGACGAACTTGGCGCCCCGGCCTTCGGGCAGTTATTTTGTGCGCGGCTGTGCCCGGGGCCTAGTTTTGGCACACGGAGGCCGCTGGCAATGTCTCGCGCCATTCCGAGTCCGGCGGACGAAGTTGGCCAGCCCCACCCCCCAAGGCTATAGCCCACCCGTTTTTGTGGCCTTTTTCCGCTGGACGAACTTGGCGCCCCGGCCTTCGGGCGGTTATTTTTGGGCGCGGCTGTGCCCGAGGCCTAGTTTTGGCACACGGAGGCCGCTGGCAATGTCTCGCGCCATTCCGAGTCCGGCGGACGAAGTTGGCCAGCCCCACCCCCCAAGGCTATAGCCCACCCGTTTTGTGGCCTTTTTCCGCTGGACGAACTTGGCGCCCCGGCCTTCGGGCGGTTATTTTTGGGCGCGGCTGTGCCCGGGGCCTATTTTTGGCACACGGAGGCCGCTCGCAAAGTCTCGCGCCATTCCGAGTCCGGCGGACGAAGTTGGCCAGCCCCACCCCCCAAGGCTATAGCCCACCCGTTTTGTGGCCTTTTTCCGCTGGACGAACTTGGCGCCCCGGCCTTCGGGCGGTTATTTTGGGCGCGGCGGTGCCCGAGGCCGATTTTTGCACACGGAGGCCGCTCGCAAAGTCTCGCGCCATTCCGAGTCCGGCGGACGAAGTTGGCCAGCCCCACCCCCCAAGGCTATAGCCCACCCGTTTTGTGGCCTTTTTCCGCTGGACGAACTTGGCGCCCCGGCCTTCGGGCGGTTATTTTTGGGCGCGGCTGTGCCCGGGGCCTATTTTTGGCACACGGAGGCCGCTCGCAAAGTCTCGCGCCATTCCGAGTCCGGCGGACGAAGTTGGCCAGCCCCACCCCCCAAGGCTATAGCCCACCCGTTTTTGTGGCCTTTTTCCGCTGGACGAACTTGGCGCCCCGGCCTTCGGGCGGTTATTTTTGGGCGCGGCTGTGCCCGGGTCCTATTTTTGGCACACGGAGGCCGCTGGCAATGTCTCGCGCCATTCCGAGTCCGGCGGACGAAGTTGGCCAGCCCCACCCCCCAAGGCTATAGCCCACCCGTTTTTGTGGCCTTTTTCCGCGGGACGAACTTGGCGCCCCGGCCTTCGGGCGGTTATTTTTGGGCGCGGCTGTGCCCGGGGCCTATTTTTGGCACACGGAGGCCGCTCGCAAAGTCTCGCGCCATTCCGAGTCCGGCGGACGAAGTTGGCCAGCCCCACCCCCCAAGGCTATAGCCCACCCGTTTTTGTGGCCTTTTTCCGCTGGACGAACTTGGCGCCCCGGCCTTCGGGCGGTTATTTTTGGGCGCGGCTGTGCCCGGAGCCTATTTTTGGCACACGGAGGCCGCTGGCAAAGTCTCGCGCCATTCCGAGTCCGGCGGACGAAGTTGGCCAGCCCCACCCCCCAAGGCTATAGCCCACCCGTTTTTGTGGCCTTTTTCCGCTGGACGAACTTGGCGCCCCGGCCTTCGGGCGGTTATTTTTGGGTGCGGCTGTGCCCGGGCCTATTTTTGGCACACGGAGGCCGCACGCAAAGTCTCACGCCATTCCGAGTCCGGCGGACGAAGTCGGCCAGCCCCACCCCCCAAGGCTATAGCCCACCCGTTTTGTGGCCGTTTTGCCCGGGGCGAAACTGGGCGCCCCGCCTTCGGGCGGTTATTTTTGGGCGCGGCTGTGCCGGGCCTATTTTTGGCACACGGAGGCCGCTGGCAAAGTCTCGCGCCATTCCGAGTCCGGCGGACGAAGTTGGCCAGCCCCACCCCCCAAGGCTATAGCCCACTCGTTTTTTTGGCCTTTTTCCGCTGGACGAACTTGGTGACCCGGCCTTCAGGCGGTTATTTTTGGGCGCGGCTGTGCCCGCGGCCTATTTTTGGCACACGGAGGCCGCTGGCAAAGTCTCGCCCCATTATGAGTCTGGCGGACGAAGTGGGCCAGCCCCACCCCCAAGGCTATAGCCCACCCGTTTTTGTGGCCTATTTCCGCTAGACGAACTTGGAGCCCCGGCCTTCGGGCGGTTATTTTTTGGCGCGGCTGAGGCCGCGGCCTATTTTTGGCACACGGAGGCCGTTCGCAATGTCTCGCCCCATTCCGAGTCCGGCTGACGAACTTGGCCAGCCCCACCCCCCAAGGCTATAGCCCACCCGTTTTTGTGGCCTTTTTCCGCTGGACGAACTTGGCGCCCCGGCCTTCGGGCGGTTATTTTTTGGCCAGGCTGTGCCCGCGGCCAATTTTTGTGCCCGCATAGGCCTACCGCAAAGTTTCGGCCATTCCGAGTCGGAGGCCGTTGGCAAGTCCTCCCCCAAGGCTATAGCCCGGGCGGACGCTTTTTTGGCCATTTTTCCGCTGGAAGGCTATAGCCCTGCCCGGGTCGGTTATTTTGGGCGCGGCTGTGCCGGGCCTATTTTCCGCTGGAGGCTGTTCGCAAGTCTCGCCCATTCCGAGTCCCCGGCCTTTGGGCGGTTACCCCCAAGGCTATAGCCCACCCGTTTTTGGCCATTTTCCGTCCGCTGAGGCCGAACTTGGCGCAATGTCTCGGCGGTTATTTTTTTAGCGGCGAGTCCCGCAAGGCCTATTTTGGCCAGCCCTCCCAACGCTATAGCAAAGTCTCGGCCTATTGCGAGTTTTTCCGGCCAGCCCTCTTGGCGGCTATAGCCCACCCGTTTTTGGCCATTTTCCGCAGGGTGGTTATTTTTTTTTGGTGCTCGGCTGTATTTTTCACGGCCTGGCCGCGCCTATTTTGCACGCGGAGGCCGCGCAAAGTCTCGTCTCCCCATTCCGAGTCCGGGCGGACGAGGTTGGCCAGCCAGCCCCCCCAAGGCTATAGCCCACCCGCTTTTGGCCATTTTTCCGCTGGACGAACTTGGCGCCCCGGCCTTCGGGCGGTTATTTTTGGGCGCGGCTGTGCCCGTATCCTATTTTTGGCACGCGGAGGCTGTTCGCAAAGTCTCGCCCCATTCCGAGTCCGGTGGACGAAGTTGGGCAGCCGCCCCCCCCTAGGCTATAGCCCACCCGTTTTTTGGCCATTTTTCCGCAGGGGGGTTTGGACGCAACGACCTTCGGGGGGTTATTTTTGGGTGCGGCTATGCCCACGGCCTATTTTTGGCACACGGAGGCCGCTCGCAAAGTCTCGCCCAATTCCGAGTCCGTGGACGAAGTTGGGCAGCCGCCCCCCCCTAGGCTATAGCCCACCCGTTTTTTGGCCATTTTTCCGCAGGGGGGTTTGGACGCAACGACCTTCGGGGGGTTATTTTTGGGCGCGGCTATGCCCGCGGCCTATTTTTTGCATGCATAGGCCACTCGCAAAGTGTCGGCCAATTAGTCCGGCGGACAAAGTTGGCCAGCTCCTCCCCCCAAGGCTATAGCCCACCCGTTTTTGGCCATTTTTCCGCTGGACGAACTTGGCGCCCCGGCCTTCGGTCGGTTATTTCTGGGCGCGGCTGTGCCCGTAGCCTATTTTTGGCACTTCGGTCGGTTATTTTTAAGGCGCGGGAGGCTGTTCGCAAAGTCTCGCCCCATTCCGAGTCCGGCGGACGGTTGGCCAACCCGGCCCCCCAAGGCTATAGCACACCCGTTTTTGGCCATTTTTCCGCAGGGTGGTTTGGGCGCAACGACCTTCGGGCGGTTATTTTTTGGCGCGGCTGTGCCCGCGGCCTATTTTTGGCACGCGGAGGCCGCTCGCAAAGTCTCGCCACATTGCGAGTCCGGCGGACGAAGTGGGCCAGCCCCTCCCCCCAAGGCTATAGCCCACCCGTTTTTTGGCCATTTTTCCGCAGGGTGGTTTGGGCGCAACGACCTTCGGGTGGTTATTTTTTTTCGCGGCTGTGCCCGCGGCCTATTTTTGGCACGCGGAGGCCGCTCGCAAAGTCTCCCCCCATTCCGAGTCCGGCGGACGAAGTTGGCCAGCCCCTCCCCCCAAGGCTATAGCCCACCCGTTTTTTGGCCATTTTTCCGCTGGACGAACTTGGCGCCCCGGCCTTCGGGCGGTTATTTTTGGGCGCGGCTGTGCCCGTATCCTATTTTTGGCACGCGGAGGCTGTTCGCAAAGTCTCGCCCCATTCCGAGTCCGGCGGACGAAGTTGGCCAACCCGTCCCCCCAAGGCTATAGCGCACCCGTTTTTTGGCCATTTTTCCGCTGGACGAACTTGGCGCCCCGGCCTTCGGGCAGTTATTTTTGGGCGCGGCTGTGTCCGCGGCATATTTTTGGCACGCGGAGGCCGCTCATAAAGTCTCGCCCCATTCCGAGTTCGGCGGACGAAGTTGGCCAGCCCCTCCCCCCAAGGCTATAGCCCACCCATTTTTTGGCCATTTTTCCGCTGGACGAACTTGGCGCCCCGGCCTTCGGGGGGTTATTTTTGGGCGCGGCTGTGCCCGCGGACTATTTTTGTCACGCGTAGGCCGCTCGTAAAGTCTCGCCCCATTCCGAGTCCGGCGGACGAAGTGGGCAGCCCCTCCCCCCAAGGCTATAGCCCACCCATTTTTTGGCCATTTTTCCGCTGGGGGGTTTGGGCGCGCCGACCTTCGGGCAGTTATTTTTGGGCGCGGCTGTGCCCATGGCCTATTTTTCGCACGCAGAGGCCGTTCGCAATGTCTCGACCCATTCCGAGTCCGGCGGACGAAGTTGGCCAGCCCCTCCCCCCAAGGCTATAGCCCACCCGTTTTTTGGCCATTTTTCCGCTGGACAAACTTGGCGCCCCGGCCTTCGGGCGGTTATTTTTGGGCGCTGCTGTGCCCGCGGTATATTTTTGTCATGCGGAGGCCGCTCCCAAAGTCTCGCCCCATTCCGAGTCCGTTGAACGAAGTTGGCCAGCCCCTCCCCCCAAGGCTATTGCCCACCCGTTTTTTGGCCATTTTTCCGCTGGGGGGTTTGGGCGCGCCGACCTTCCGGCGGTTATTTTTGGGCGCGGCTGTGCCTGTGGCCTATTTTTGGCACGCGGAGGCCGCTCGCAAAGTCTCACCCCATTCCGAGTCCGGCGGACGAAGTGGGCCAGGCCCTCCCCCCAAGGCTATAGCCCACACCCGTTTTTTGGCAATTTTTCCACGGGACGAACGTGGCGCTCCGGCCATCGGGCAGTTATTTTTGGGCGCGGCTGTGACCACTGCCTATTTTTGGCACGCGGAGGCCGCTCGCAAAGGCTCGCTCCATTCCGAGTCCGGCGGACGAAGTTGGCCTGCCCCTCCCCCCAAGGCTATAGCCCACCCGTTTTTTGGCCATTTTTCCGCTGGGGGGTTTGGGCGCGCCGACCTTCGGGCGGTTATTTTTGGGCGCGGCTGTGTCCGTAGCCTATTTTTGGCACGCGGAGGCTGCTCGCAAAGGCTCGCCCCATTCCGAGTCCGGCGGACGAAGTTGGCCAGCCTCTCCCCCCAAGGCTATAGCCCACCCGTTTTTTTGCCATTTTTCCGCTGGGGGTTTTGGGCGCGCCGACCTTCGGGCGGTTATTTTTGGGCGCGGCTGAGCCCGTAGCCTATTTTTGGCACGCGGAGGCTGCTCGCAAAGGCCCGCCCCATTCCGAGTCCGGCGGACGAAGTTGGCCAGCCCCTCCCCCCAAGGCTATAGCCCACCCGTTTTTTGGCCATTTTTCCGCTGGGGTGTTTGGGCGCGACGACCTTCGGGCGGTTATTTTTGGACGCGTCTGTGCCCGTAGCCTATTTTTGGCACGCGGAGGCCGCTCGCAAAGTCTCGTCCCATTCCGAGTCCGGCGGACGAAGTTGGCCAGCCCCTCCCCCCAAGGCTATAGCCCACCCGTTTTTTGGCCATTTTTCCGCTGGACGAACTTGGCGCCCCGGCCTTCGATCGGTTATTTTTGGGCGCGGCTGTGCCCGCGGCCTATTTTTGGCAAGCGGAGGCTGCTCGCAAAGGCCCGCCCCATTCCGAGTCCGGCGGACGAAGTTGGCCTGCCCCTCCCCCCAAGGCTATCGCCCTCCCGTTTTTTGGCCATTTTTCCGCTGGACGAACTTGGCGCCCCGGCCTTCGGGCGGTTATTTTTGGGCGCGGCTGTGCCCGTGTCCTATTTTTGGCACGCGGAGGACGTTCGTAAGGTCTCGCCCCATTCCGAGTCCGGCGGACGAAGTGGGCCAGCCCCTCCCCCCAAGGCTATAGCTCACCCGTTTTTTGGCCATTTTTCCGCTGGACGAACTTGGCGCCCCGGCCTATTTTTGGCACACGGAGGCCGCTCGCAAAGGCTCGCTCCATTCCGAGTCCAGCGGACGAAGTTGGCCTGCCCCTCCCCCCAAGGCTATAGCCCACCCGTTTTTTGGCCATTTTTCCGCTGGGGGGTTTGGGCGCGCCGACCTACGGGCGGTTATTTTTGGGCGCGGCTGTGCCCGTAGCCTATTTTTGGCATGCGGAGGCTGTTCGTAAAGGCTCGCCCCATTCCGAGTCCGGCGGACGAAGTTGGCCAGCCTCTCCCCCCAAGGCTATAGCCCACCCGTTTTTTGGCCATTTTTCAGCTGGGGGGTTTGGGCGCGCCGACCTTCGGGCGGTCATTTTTGGACGCGTCTTTGCCCGTAGCCTATTTTTGGCACGCGGAGGCCGCTCGCAAAGTCTCGTCCCATTCCGAGTCCGGCGGACGAAGTCGGCCAGCCCTTCCCCCCAAGGCTATAGCACACCCGTTTTTTGGGCATTTTTCCGCTGGACGAACTTGGCGCCCCGGCCTTCAATCGGTTATTTTTATGCGCGGCTGTGCCCGCGGACTATTTTTGGCACGCGGAGGCTGCTCGCAAAGGCCCGCCCCATTCCGAGTCCGGCGGACGAAGTTGGCCTGCCCCTCCCCCCGAGGCTATCGCCCTCCCGTTTTTTGGCCATTTTTCCGCTGGACGAACTTGGCGTCCCGGCCTTCGAGCGGTTTTTTTTGGGCGCGGCTGCGCCCGCGGCCTATTTTTGGCACGCGGAGGGCGCTCGCAAAGGCTCGCCCCATTCCGAGTGCGGCGGACGAAGTCGGCCTGCCCCTCCCCCCAAGGCTATAGCCCACCCGTTTTTTGGCCATTTTTCAGTTGGACGAACTTGGCGCCCCGGCCTTCGGTCGGTTATTTTTGGGTGCGGCTGTGTCCGCGGCCTATTTTTGGTACGCGGAGGCTGCTCGCAAAGGCTCGCCCCATTCCGAGTCCGGCAGACGAAGTAGGCCAGCCCCTCCCCCCAAGGCTATGGCCCACCCGTTTTTTGGCCATTTTTCCGCTGGACGAACTTGGCGTCCCGGCCTTCGGGCGGTTATTTTTGGGTGCGGCTGTGCCCGCGGCCTATTTTTGGCACGCAGAGTCCGCTCGCAAAGTCTTGCCCCATTCCGAGTCTGGCGGACGAAGTGGGCCAGCCCCTCCCCCCAAGGCTATAGCCCATCCGTTTTTTGGCCATTTTTCCGCTGCGGGATTTGGGCGCAACGACCTTCGGGGGGTTAATTCTGGGTGTAGCTGTGCTCACGGCCTATTTGTGGCACGCGGAGGCCGCTCGCAAAGTCTCGCCCCATTCCGAGTCCGGCGGACGAAGTTGGGCAGCCGCCCCCCCCTAGGCTATAGCCCACCCGTTTTTTGGCCATTTTTCCGCAGGGGGGTTTGGACGCAACGACCTTCGGGGGGTTATTTTTGGGCGCGGCTATGCCCACGGCCTATTTTTGGCACGCGGAGGCCGCTCGTAAAGTCTCGCCCCATTCCGAGTCCGGTGGACGAAGTGGGCCAGCCGCTCCCCCCAAGGCTATAGCCCACCCGTTTTTTGGCCACTTTTCCGCTGGACGAACTTGGCGCCCCGGCCTTCGGGCTGTTATTTTTGGGCGCGGCTGTGCCCGCGGCCTATTTTTAGCACGCGGAGGCCGCTCGCAAAGTCTCGCCCCATTCCGAGTCCGGCGGACGAAGTTGGCCAGCCCCTCCCCCCAAGGCTATAGCCCACCCGTTTTTTGGCCACTTTTCCGCTGGACGCACTTAGCGCCCCGGCCTTCGGGCGGTTATTTTTGGGTACGGCTGTGGCCGCGGCCTATTTTTGGCACGAAGAGGCCGCTCGCAATGTCTCGCCCAATTCCGAGTCCGGCAGACGAAGTAGGCCAGCCCCTCCCCCCAAGGCTATGGCCCACCCGTTTTTTGGCCATTTTTCCGCTGGACGAACTTGGCGTCCCGGCCTTCGGGCGGTTATTTTTGGGTGCGGCTGTGCCCACGGCCTATTTTTGGCACGCAGAGTCCGCTCGCAAAGTCTTGCCCCATTCCGAGTCTGGCGGACGAAGTGGGCCAGCCCCTCCCCCCAAGGCTATAGCCCATCCGTTTTTTGGCCATTTTTCCGCTGCGGGGTTTGGGCGCAACGACCTTCGGGGGGTTAATTCTGGGCGTAGCTGTGCTCACGGCCTATTTGTGGCACGCGGAGGCCGCTCGCAAAGTCTCGCCCCATTCCGAGTCCGGCGGACGAAGTTGGGCAGCCGCCCCCCCCTAGGCTATAGCCCACCCGTTTTTTGGCCATTTTTCCGCAGGGGGGTTTGGACGCAACGACCTTCGGGGGGTTATTTTTGGGTGCGGCTATGCCCACGGCCTATTTTTGGCACACGGAGGCCGCTCGCAAAGTCTCGCCCCATTCCGAGTCCGGTGGACGAAGTGGGCCAGCCGCTCCCCCCAAGGCTATAGCCCACCCGTTTTTTGGCCATTTTTCCGCAGGGGGGTTTGGACGCAACGACCTTCGGGGGGTTATTTTTGGGCGCGGCTATGCCCGCGGCCTATTTTTTGCATGCATAGGCCACTCGCAAAGTGTCGGCCAATTAGTCCGGCGGACAAAGTTGGCCAGCTCCTCCCCCCAAGGCTATAGCCCACCCGTTTTTGGCCATTTTTCCGCTGGACGAACTTGGCGCCCCGGCCTTCGGTCGGTTATTTTTGGGCGCGGCTGTGCCCGTAGCCTATTTTTGGCACGCGGAGGCTGTTCGCAAAGTCTCGCCCCATTCCGAGTCCGGCGGACGAAGTTGGCCAACCCGTCCCCCCAAGGCTATAGCACACCCGTTTTTTGGCCATTTTTCCGCAGGGTGGTTTGGGCGCAACGACCTTCGGGCGGTTATTTTTTGGCGCGGCTGTGCCCGCGGCCTATTTTTGGCACGCGGAGGCCGCTCGCAAAGTCTCGCCACATTGCGAGTCCGGCGGACGAAGTGGGCCAGCCCCTCCCCCCAAGGCTATAGCCCACCCGTTTTTTGGCCATTTTTCCGCAGGGTGGTTTGGGCGCAACGACCTTCGGGTGGTTATTTTTTTTCGCGGCTGTGCCCGCGGCCTATTTTTGGCACGCGGAGGCCGCTCGCAAAGTCTCCCCCCATTCCGAGTCCGGCGGACGAAGTTGGCCAGCCCCTCCCCCCAAGGCTATAGCCCACCCGTTTTTTGGCCATTTTTCCGCTGGACGAACTTGGCGCCCCGGCCTTCGGGCGGTTATTTTTGGGCGCGGCTGTGCCCGTATCCTATTTTTGGCACGCGGAGGCTGTTCGCAAAGTCTCGCCCCATTCCGAGTCCGGCGGACGAAGTTGGCCAACCCGTCCCCCCAAGGCTATAGCGCACCCGTTTTTTGGCCATTTTTCCGCAGGGTGGTTTGGGCGCAACGACGTTCGGGGGCTTATTTTTGGGTGCGGCTGTGCCCGCGGCCTATTATTGGCACGTGGAGACCGCTCGCAAAGTCTCGCCCCGTTCCGAGCCCGGCGGACGAAGTTGGCCAGCCCCTCCCCCCAAGGCTATAGCCCACCCGTTTTTTGGCCATTTTTCCGCTGGACGAACTTGGCGCCCCGGCCTTCGGGGGGTTATTTTTGGGCGCGGCTGTGGCCGCGGCCTATTTTTGGCATGAAGAAGCCGCTCGCAAAGTCTCACCCCATTCCGAGTCCGGCGAATGAAGTTGGCCAGCCCCTCCCCCCAAGGCTATAGCCCACCCGTTTTTTGGCCATTTTTCCGCTGGACGAACTTGGCGTCCCAGCCTTCAGGCGGTTATTTTTGGGTGTGGCTGTGCCCGCGGCCTATTATTGGCACGTGGAGGCCGCTCGCAAAGTCTCGCCCCGTTCCGAGCCCGGCGGACGAAGTTGGCCAGCCCCTCCCCCCAAGGCTATAGCCCACCCGTTTTTTGGCCATTTTTCCGCTGGACGAACTTGGCGCCCCGGCCTTCGGGCGGTTATTTTTGGGCGCGGCTGTGGCCGCGGCCTATTTTTGGCACGAAGAGGCCGCTCGCAAAGTCTCGCCCCATTCCGAGTCCGGCGAACGAAGTTGGCCAGCCCCTCCCCCCAAGGCTATAGCCCACCCGTTTTTGGCCATTTTTCCGCTGGACGAACTTGGCGTCCCAGCGTTCAGGCGGTTATTTTTGGGTGCGGCTATGCCCGCGGCCTATTTTGGCACGCGGAGGCCGTTCGAAAAGTCTTGCCCCTTTCCGAGTCTGGCGGACGAAGTGGGCCAGCCCCTCCCCCCAAAGCTATAGCCCATCCGTTTTTTGGCCATTTTTCCGCTGGACGAACTTGGCGTCCCAGCGTTCAGGCGGTTATTTTTGGGTGCGGCTATGCCCGCGGCCTATTTTGGCACGCGGAGGCCGTTCGAAAAGTCTTGCCCCTTTCCGAGTCTGGCGGACGAAGTGGGCCAGCCCCTCCCCCCAAAGCTATAGCCCATCCGTTTTTTGGCCATTTTTCCGCTGCGGGGTTTGGGCGCAACGACCTTCGGGGGGTTAATTCTGGGCGTAGCTGTGCGCGCGGCCTATTTTTTGCACGTGGAGGCCGCTCGCAAAGTCTCGCCCCATTCCGAGTCCGGCGGACGAAGTCGGCCAGCCGCTCCCCCCAAAGCGATAGCCCACCCGTTTTTTGGCCATTTTTCCGCTGGGTGGTTTGGATGCAACGACCTTCGGGGTGTTATTTTTGTGCGCGGCTATGCCCGCGGCCTATTTTTGGCACGCGGAGGCCGCTCGCAAAGTCTGGACCAATTCCGAGTCTGGCGGACGAAGTGGGACAGCCCCTCCCCCCAAGGCTATAGCCCACCCGTTTTTTGGGCATTTTTCCTCTGGAAGAACTTGGCGCCCCGACCTTCGGGTGGATATTTTTGGGTGCGGCTGTGGCCGCGGCCTATTTTTGGCACGCGGAGGCCGCTCGCAAAGTCTCGCCCCATTCCGAGTCCGGCGGTCGAAGTTGGCCAGCCCCTCCCCCCAAGGCTATAGCCCACCCGTTTTTTGGCCACTTTTCCGCTGGACGAACTTGGCGCCCCGGCCTTCGGGCTGTTATTTTTGGGCGCAGCTGTGCCCGCGGCCTATTTTTGGCACGCGGAGGCCGCTCGCAAAGTCTCGCCCCATTCCGAGTCCGGCGGACGAAGTTGGCCAGCCCCTCCCCCCAAGGCTATAGCCCACCCGTTTTTTGGCCACTTTTCCGCTGGACGCACTTAGCGCCCCGGCCTTCGGGCGGTTATTTTTGGGCACGGCTGTGCCCGTGGCCTATTTTTGGCATGCGGAGGCCACTCACAAAGTCTCGCCCCATTCCGAGTCCGGCGGACGAAGTTGGCCAGCCCCTCCCCCCAAGGCTATAGCCCACCCATTTTTTGGCCACTTTTCCGCTGGACGCACTTAGCGCCCCGGCCTTCGGGCGGTTATTTTTGATACACGGCTGTGCCCGTGGCCTATTTTTGGCATGCGGAGGCCACTCGCAAAGTCTCGCGCCATTCCCAGTCCGGTGGAAGAAGTTGGCCAGCCCCACCCCCCAAGGCTATAGCCCACCCGTTTTTTGGGCATTTTTCCGCTAGAAGAACTTGGCGCCCCGACCTTCAGGCGGTTATTTTTGGGGGCGGCTGTGCCCGCGGCCTGTTTTTGGCACGCGAAGGCCGCTCGCAAAGTCTCGACCCATTCCGAGTCCGGCGGATGAAGTTGGCCAGCCCCTCCCCCCAAGGCTATAGCCCACCCGTTTTTTGACCACTTTTCCGCTGGACGAACTTGGCGCCCCGGCCTTCGGGCGGTTATTTTTGGGCGCGGCTGTGCCCGCGGCCTAGTTTTGGCATGCGGAGGCCGCTCACAAAGTCTCGACCTATTCCGAGTCCGGTGGACGAAGTTGGCCAGCCCCTCCCCCCAAGGCTATAGCCCACCCGTTTTTTGGGCATTTTTCCGCTGGAAGAACTTGGCGCCCCGACCTTCGGGCGGTTATTTTTGGCCGCGGCTGTGCCCCTGGCATATTTTTGGCACGCGGAGGCCGCTCGCAAAGTCTCGCCCCATTCCGAGTCCGGCGGACGAAGTTGGCCAGCCCCTCCCCCCAAGGCTATAGCCCACCCGTTTTTTGGGCATTTTTCCGCTGGAAGAACTTGGCGCCCTGGCCTTCGGGCGGTTATTTTTGGCTGCGGCTGTGCCCGCGGCCTATTTTTGGTACGCGGAGGCCGCTCGTAAAGTCTCGACCGATTCCGAGTCCGGCGGACGAAGTGGGCCAGCCCCTCCCCCCAAGGCTATAGCCCACCCGTTTTTTGGGCATTTTTCCGCTGGAAGAACTTGGCGCCCCGACCTTCGGGCGGTTATTTTTGGCCGCGGCTGTGCCCGCGGCCTATTTTTGGCACGCGGAGGCCGCTCGTAAAGTCTCGACCCATTCCGAGTCTGGCGGACGAAGTGGGCCAGCCCCACCCCCCAAGGCTATAGCCCACCCGTTTTTGTCGGCTTTTTCTGCTGGACGAACTTGGCGTCGCGGCCTTCGGGCGGCTATTTTTGGGCGCGGCTGTGCCCGCGGCCTATTTTTGGCACACGGAGGTGCCTCGCAAAGTCTCGCGCCATTCCCAGTCCGGTGGAAGAAGTTGGCCAGCCCCACCCCCCAAGGCTATAGCCCACCCGTTTTTTGGGCATTTTTCCGCTGGAAGAACTTGGCGCCCCGACCTTCGGGCGGTTATTTTTGGGGGCGGCTGTGCCCGCGGCCTGTTTTTGGCACGCGGAGGCCGCTCACAAAGTCTCGACCCATTCCGAGTCCGGCGGATGAAGTTGGCCAGCCCCTCCCCCCAAGGCTATAGCCCACCCGTTTTTGTCGGCTTTTTCTGCTGGACGAACTTGGCGTCGCGGCCTTCGGGCGGCTATTTTTGGGCGCGGCTGTGCCCGCGGCCTATTTTTGGCACACGGAGGTGCCTCGCAAAGTCTCGCGCCATTCCCAGTCCGGTGGAAGAAGTTGGCCAGCCCCACCCCCCAAGGCTATAGCCCACCCGTTTTTTGGGCATTTTTCCGCTGGAAGAACTTGGCGCCCCGACCTTCGGGCGGTTATTTTTGGGGGCGGCTGTGCCCGCGGCCTATTTTTGGCACACGGAGGCGCCTCGCATATTCTCGCGCCATTCCGAGTCCGGCGGACGAAGTTGGCCAGCCCGACTCCCAAAGGCTATAGCCCACCCGTTTTTGTGGCCTTTTTCTGCTGGACGAACTTGGCGCCGCAGCCTTCAGTCGGGTATTTTTGGCACACGGAGGCGCCTCGCAAAGTCTCGCGCCATTCCAACTCCGGCGGACGAAGTTGGCCAGCCCCACCCCCCAAAGCTATAGCCCACCCGTTTTTGTGGCCTTTTTCCGCTGGACGAACTTGGCGCCGCGGCCTTCGGGCGGGTATTTTTGGGCGCAGCTGTGCCCGTGGCCTATTTTTGGCACCCGGAGGCGCCTCATAAAGTCTCGCGCCATTCCGAGTCCGGCGGACGAAGTCGGCCAGCGCCCACCCGTTTTTGTGGCCTTTTTCCGCTGGACGCACTTGGCGCCCCGGCCTTCGGGCGTTTATTTTTGGGCGCGGCTATGCCCGGGGCCTATTTTTGGCACACTGAGGCCGCTCCCAAAGTCTCGTGACATTCCGAGTGCGGCGGACGAAGTCGACCAGCCCCACCCCCCGAGGCTATAGCCCACCCGTTTTTGTGGCCTTTTTCCGCAGGACGTGCTTGGCGCCCCGGCCTTCGGGCGCTTATTTTTGGGCGCGGCTGTGCCCGGGGCCTATTTTTGGCACACGGAGGCCGCTCGCAAAGTCTCGCGCCATTCCGAGTCCGGCGGACGAAGTCGGCCAGCCCCATCCCCCAAGGCTATAGCCCACCTGTTTTTGTGGCCTTTTTCCGCTGGACGAACTTGGCGCCCCGGCCTTCGGGCGGTTATTTTTTGGGGGCGGGTGTGCCCGGGGCCTATTTTTGGCACACGGAGGCCGCTCGCAAAGTCTCGCGCCATTCCGAGTCCGGCGGACGAAGTGGGCCAGCCCCACCCCCCAAGGCTATAGCCCACCCGTTTTTGTGGCCTTTTTCCGCTGGACGAACTTGGCGCCCCGGCCTTCGGGCGGTTATTTTTGGGCGCGGCTGTGCCCGGGGCCTATTTTTGGCACACGGAGGCCGCTCGTAAAGTCTCGCGCAATTCCGAGTCCGGCGGACGAAGTTAGCCAGCCCCACCCCCCAAGGCTATAGCCCACCCGTTTTTGTGGCCTTTTTCCGCTGGACGAACTTGGCGCCCCGGCCTTCGGGCATTATTTTTGGGCGCGGCTATGCCCGGGGCCTATTTTTGGCACACTGAGGCCGCTCCCAAACTCTCGCGCCATTCCGAGTGCGGCGGACGAAGTCGACCAGCCCCACCCCCCAAGGCTATAGCCCACCCGTTTTTGTGGCCTTTTTCCGCAGGACGAACTTGGCGGCCCGGCCTTCGGGCGGTTATTTTTGGGCGCGGCTGTGCCCGGGGCCTATTTTTGGCACACGGAGGCCGCTCGCAAAGTCTCGCGCCATTCCGAGTCCGGCGGACGAAGTTGGCCAGCCCCACCCCCCAAGGCAATAGCCCACCCGTTTTTGTGGCCTTTTTCCGATGGACGTACTTGGCGCCCCGGCCTTCGGGCGGTTATTTTTGGGCGCGGCTGTGGCCGGGGCCTATTTTTGGCACACGGAGGTCGCTCGCAAAGTCTCGCGCCATTCCGAGTCCGGCGGACGAAGTTGGCCAGCCCCACCCCCCAAGGCAATAGCCCACCCGTTTTTGTGGCCTTTTTCCGCTGGACGTACTTGGCGCCCCGGCCTTCGGGCGGTTATTTTTGGGCGCGGCTGTGGCCGGGGCCTATTTTTGGCACACGGAGGTCGCTCGCAAAGTCTCGCGCCATTCCGAGTCCGGCGGACGAAGTTGGCCCGCCCCACCCCCCAATGCTATAGCCCACCCGTTTTTGTGGCCTTTTTCCGCAGGACGAAGTTGACGGCTTGGCCTTCGGGCGGTTATTTTTGGGCGCGGCTGTGCCCGGGGCCTATTTTTGGCACACGGAGGCCGCTCACAAAGTCTCGCGCCATTCCGAGTCCGGCGGACGAAGTTGGCCAGCCCCACCCCCCAAGGCTATAGCCCACCCGTTTTTGTGGCCTTTTTCCGCTGGACGAACATGGCGCCCCGGCCTTCGGGCGGTTATTTTTGGGAGCGGCTGTGCCCGGGCCCTATTTTTGGCACACGGAGGTCGCTCGCAAAGTCTCGCGCCATTCCGAGTCCGGCGGACGAAGTTGGCCCGCCCCACCCCCCAAGGCTATAGCCCACCCGTTTTTGTGGCCTTTTTCCCCTGGACGAACTTGGCGCCCCGGCCTTCGGGCAGTTATTTTTGGGCGCGGCTGTGCCCGGGACCTATTTTTGGCACACGGAGGTCGCTCGCAAAGTCTCGCGCCATTCCGAGTCCGGCGGACGAAGTTGGCCCGCCCCACCCCCCAAGGCTATAGCCCACCCGTTTTTGTGGCCTTTTTCCTCTGGACGAACTTGGCGCCCCGGCCTTCGGGCGGTTATTTTTGGGAGCGGCTGTGCCCGGGCCCTATTTTTGGCACACGGAGGTCGCTCGCAAAGTCTCGCGCCATTCCGAGTCCGGCGGACGAAGTTGGCCCGCCCCACCCCCCAAGGCTATAGCCCACCCGTTTTTGTGGCGTTTTTCCCCTGGACGAACTTGGCGCCCCGGCCTTCGGGCAGTTATTTTTGGGCGCGGCTGTGCCCGGGACCTATTTTTGGCACACGGAGGTCGCTCGCAAAGTCTCGCGCCATTCCGAGTCCGGCGGACGAAGTTGGCCCGCCCCACCCCCCAAGGCTATAGCCCACCCGTTTTTGTGGCCTTTTTCCTCTGGACGAACTTGGCGCCCCGGCCTTCGGGCAGTTATTTTTGGGCGCGGCTGTGCCCGGGACCTATTTTTGGTACACGGTGGCCGCTCGCAAAGTCTCGCGCCATTCCTAGTCCGGCGGACGAAGTTGGCCAACCCCACCCCCCAAGGCTATAGCCCACCCGTTTTTGTGGCCTTTTTCCGCTGGACGAACTAGGCGCCCCGGCCTTCGGGCAGTTATTTTTGGGCGCGGCTGTGCTCGGGGCCTATTTTTGGCACACGGAGGCCGCTCGCGAGGTCTCGCGCCATTCCGAGTCCGGCGGACGAAGTTGGCCAGCCCCACCCCCCAAGGCAATAGCCCACCCGTTTCTGTGGCCTTTTTCCGCTGGACGAACATGGCGGCCCGGCCTTCGTGCAGTTATTTTTGGGCGCGGCTGTGCCCGGGGCCTATTTTTGGCACACGGAGGCCGCTCGCAAAGTCTCGCGCCATTCCGAGTACGGCGGACGAAGTTGGCCAGCCCCACCCCCCAAGGCTATAGCCCACCCATTTTTGTGGCCTTTTTCCGCTGGACGAATTTGGCGGCCCGGCCTTCGGGCGATTATTTTTGGGCACGGCTGTGCCCGGGGCCTATTTTTGGCACATGGAGGCCGCTCGCAAACTCTCGCGTCATTGCGAGTCCGGCGGACGAAGTTGGCCAGCCCCACCCCCCAAGGCTATAGCCCACCCGTTTTTGCGGCCTTTTTCCGCTGGACGAATTTGGCGCCCCAGCCTTCGGGCGGTTATTTTTGGGCGCGGCTGTGCCCGGGGCCTATTTTTGGCACACGGAGGCCGCTCGCAAAGTCTCGCGCCATTCCGAGTCCGGCGGACGGAGTAGGCCAGGCCCACCCCCCAAGGCTATAGCCCACCCGTTTTTGTGGCCTTTTTCCGCTGGACGAACTTGGCGCCCCGGCCATCGGGAAGTTATTTTTGGGCGCGGCAGTGCCCGGGGCCTATTTTTGGCGCACGGAGGCCGGTCGCAAAGTCTCATGCCATTCCGAGTCCGGCGGACGAAGTAGGCCAGCCCCACCCCCCAAGGCTATAACCCACCCGTTTTTGTGGCCTTTTTCCGCTGGACGAACTTGGCGCCCCGGCCTTCGGGCGGTTATTTTTGGGTGCGGCTGTGCCCGGGGCCTATTTTTGGCATACGGAGGCTGCTCGTAACGTCTCGCGCCATTCCGAGTCCGGCGGACGAAGTTGGCCAGCCCCACTCCCCAAGGCTATAGCCCACCCGTTTTTGTGGCCTTTTTCCGCTGGACGAACTTGGTGCCCCGGCCTTCGGGTGGTTATTTTTGGGCGCGGCCATGTCCGGGGCCTATTTTTGGCATACGGAGGCTGCTCGTAACGTCTCGCGCCATTCCGAGTCCGGCGGACGAAGTTGGCCAGCCCCACTCCCCAAGGCTATAGCCCACCCGTTTTTGTGGCCTTTTTCCGCTGGAGGAACTTGGCGCCCCGGCCTTCAGACGGTTATTTTTGGGCACGGCTGTGCACGGGGCCTATTTGTGGCACATAAAGGCCGCTCGCAAAGTCTCGCGCTATTCCGAGTCCGGCGGACGAAGTAGGCCAGCCCCACCCCCCAAGGCTATAGCCCACCCGTTTTTGTGGCCTTTTTCCGCTGGACGAACTTGGCGCCCCGGCCTTCGGGCGGTTATTTTTGGGCGCGGCTGTGCCCGGGGTCTATTTTTGGCACACGGAGGCCGTTCGTAAAGTCTCGCGCCATTCCGAGTCCGGCGGACGGAGTAGGCCAGCCCCACCCCCAAGGTTATAGCCCACCCGTTTTTGTGGCCTTTTTCCGCTGGACGAACTTGGTGCCCCGGCCATCGGGAAGTTATTTTTGGGCGCGGCAGTGCCCGGGGCCTATTTTTGGCGCACGGAGGCCGGTCGCAAAGTCTCATGCCATTCCGAGTCCGGCGGACGAAGTAGGCCAGCCCCACCCCCCAAGGCTATAACCCACCCGTTTTTGTGGCCTTTTTCCGCTGGACGAACTTGGCGCCCCGGCCTTCGGGCGGTTATTTTTGGGCGCGGCTGTGCCCGGGGCCTATTTTTGGCACACGGAGGCCGCTCGCAAAGTCTCGCGCCATTCCGAGTCCGGCGGACGAAGTGGGCCAGCCCCACCCCCCAAGGCTATAACCCACCCGTTTTTGTGGCCTTTTTCCGCTGGACGAACATGGCGCCCCGGCCATCGGGAAGTTATTTTTCGGCGCGGCTGTGCCCGGGGCCTATTTTTGGCGCACGGAGGCCGGTCGCAAAGTCTCATGCGATTCCGAGCCCGGCGGACGGAGTAGGCCAGCCCCACCCCCCAAGGCTATAGCCCACCCGTTTTTGTGGCCTTTTTCCGCTGGACGGATTTGGCGCCCCGGCCTTCGGGCGGTTATTTTTGGGTGCGGCTGTACCCGGGGCCTATTTTTGACACACGGAGGCCGTTCCCAAAGTCTCGCTCCATTCCGAGTTCGGCGGACGAAGTTGGCCAGCCCCACCCCCCAAGGCTATAGCCCACCTGTTTTTGTGGCCTTTTTCCGCTGGACGAACTTGGCGCCCCGGCCTTCGGGCGGTTATTTTGGGCGCGGCTGTGTCCGGGGCCTATTTTTGGCACACGGAGGCCGTTCGCAAAGTCTCGCGCCATTCCGAGTCCGGCGGACGGAGTAGGCCAGCCCCACCCCCCAAGGCTATAGCCCACCCGTTTTTGTGGCCTTTTTCCGCTGGACGAACTTGGCGCCCCGGCCATCGGGAAGTTATTTTTGGGCGCGGCAGTGCCCGGGGCCTATTTTTGGCGCACGGAGGCCGGTCGCAAAGTCTCATGCCATTCCGAGTCCGGCGGACGAAGTAGGCCAGCCCCACCCCCCAAGGCTATAGCCCACCCGTTTTTGTGGCCTTTTTCCGCTGGACGAATATGGCGCCCCGGCCTTTGGGTGGTTATTTTTGGGCGCGGCCATGTCCGGGGCCTATTTTTGGCATACGGAGGCTGCTCGTAACGTCTCGCGCCATTCCGAGTCCGGCGGACGAAGTTGGCCAGCCCCACTCCCCAAGGCTATAGCCCACCCGTTTTTGTGGCCTTTTTCCGCTGGAGGAACTTGGCGCCCCGGCCTTCAGACGGGTATTTTTGGGCACGGCTGTGCACGGGGCCTATTTGTGGCACATAAAGGCCGCTCGCAAAGTCTCGCGCTATTCCGAGTCCGGCGGACGGAGTAGGCCAGCCCCACCCCCAAGGTTATAGCCCCCCCGTTTTTGTGGCCTTTTTCCGCTGGACGAACTTGGCGCCCCGGCCATCCGGAAGTTATTTTTGGGCGCGGCTGTGCCCGGGGCCTATTTTTGGCGCACGGAGGCCGGTCGCAAAGTCTCATGCCATTCCGAGTCCGGCGGACGAAGTAGGCCAGCCCCACCCCCCAACGCTATAACCCACCCGTTTTTGTGGCCTTTTTCCGCTGGACGAACTTGGCGCCCCGGCCTTCGGGCGGTTATTTTTGGGCGCGGCTGTGCCCGGGGCCTATTTTTAGCACACGGAGGCCGCTCGCAAAGTCTCGCGCCATTCCGAGTCCGGCGGACGAAGTTGGCCAGCCCCACCCCCCAAGGCTATAACCCACCCGTTTTTGTGGCCTTTTTCCGCTGGACGAACTTGGCGCCCCGGCCATCGGGAAGTTATTTTTCGGCGCGGCTGTGCCCGGGGCCTATTTTTGGCGCACGGAGGCCGGTCGCAAAGTCTCATGCCATTCCGAGTCCGGCGGACGAAGTAGGCCAACCCCACCCCCCAAGGCTATAGCCCACCCGTTTTTGTGGCCTTTTTCCGCTGGACGGATTTGGCACCCCGGCCTTCGGGCGGTTATTTTTGGGTGCGGCTGTACCCGGGGCCTATTTTTGACACACGGAGACCGTTCCCAAAGTCTCGCTACATTCCGAGTTCGGCGGACGAAGTTGGCCAGCCCCACCCCCCAAGGCTATAGCCCACCCGTTTTTGTGGCCTTTTTCCGCTGGACGAACTTGGCGCCCCGGCCTTCGGGCGGTTATTTTTGGGCGCGGCTGTGCCCGGGGCCTATTTTTGGCACACGGAGGCCGTTCGCAAAGTCTCGCGCCATTCCAAGTCCGGCGGACGGAGTAGGCCAGCCCCACCCCCCAAGGCTATAGCCCACCCGTTTTTGTGGCCTTTTTCCGCTGGACGAACTTGGCGCCCCGGCCATCGGGAAGTTATTTTTGGGCGCGGCAGTGCCCGGGGCCTATTTTTGGCGTACGGAGGCCGGTCGCAAAGTCTTATGCCATTCCAAGTCCGGCGGACGAAGTAGGCCAGCCCCACCCCCCAAGGCTATAACCCACCCGTTTTTGTGGCCTTTTTCCGCTGGACGAACTTGGCGCCCCGGCCTTCGGGCGGTTATTTTTGGGTGCGGCTGTGCCCGGGGCCTATTTTTGGCGCACGGAGGCCGGTCGCAAAGTCTCATGCCATTCCGAGTCCGGCGGACGAAGTAGGCCAGCCCCACCCCCCAAGGCTATAGCCCACCCGTTTTTGTGGCCTTTTTCCGCTGGACGGATTTGGCACCCCGGCCTTCGGGCGGTTATTTTTGGGTGCGGCTGTACCCGGGGCCTATTTTTGACACACGGAGGCCGTTCCCAAAGTCTCGCTCCATTCCGAGTTCGGTGGACGAAGTTGGCCAGCCCCACCCCCCAAGGCTATAGCCCACCCGTTTTTGTGGCCTTTTTCCGCTGGACGAACTTGGCGGCCCGGCCTTCGGGCGGTTATTTTTGGGCGCGGCTGTGCCCGGGGCCTATTTTTGGCACACGGAGGCCGTTCGCAAAGTCTCGCGCCATTCCGAGTCCGGCGGACGGAGTAGGCCAGCCCCACCCCCCAAGGCTATAGCCCACCCGTTTTTGTGGCCTTTTTCCGCTGGACGAACTTGGCGCCCCGGCCTTCGGGCGGTTATTTTTGGGTGCGGCTGTGCCCGGGGCCTATTTTTGGCACACGGAGGCCGCTCGCAAAGTTTCGCGCCATTCCGAGTCCGGCGGACGAAGTTGGCCAGCCCCACTCCCCAAGGCTATAGCCCACCCGTTTTTGTGGCCTTTTTCCGCTGGACGAACTTGGTGCCCCGGCCTTCGGGTGGTTATTTTTGGGCGCGGCCATGTCCGGGGCCTATTTTTGGCATACGGAGGCTGCTCGTAACGTCTCGCGCCATTCCGAGTCCGGCGGACGAAGTTGGCGGGCCCCACTCCCCAAGGCTATAGCCCATCCGTTTTTGTGGCCTTTTTCCGCTGGAGGAACTTGGCGCCCCGGCCTTCAGACGGTTATTTTTGGGCACGGCTGTGCACGGGTCCTATTTGTGGCACATAAAGGCCGCTCGCAAAGTCTCGCGCTATTCCGAGTCCGGCGGACGAAGTAGGCCAGCCCCACCCCCCAAGGCTATAGCCCACCCATTTTTGTGGCCTTTTTCCGCAGGACGAACTTGGCGCCCCGGCCTTCGGGCGGCCATTTTTGGGCGCGGCTGTGCCCGGGGCCTATTTTTGGCACACGGAGGCCGCTCGCAAAGTCTCACGCCATTCCGAAGACGGCGGACGAAGTTGGCCAGCCCCACCCCCCAAGGCTATAGCCCACCCGTTTTTGTGGCCTTTTTCCGCTGGACGAACTTGGCGCCCCGGCCTTCGGGCGGTTATTTTTGGGGGCGGCTGTACCCGGGGCCTATTTTTGGCACACGGAGGCCACTCGCAAAGTCTCGCGCCATTCCGAGTCCGACGGACGAAGTTGGCCAGCCGCACCCCCCAAGGCTGTAGCCCACCCGTTTTTGTGGCCCTTTTCCGCTGGACGAACTTGGCGCCCCGGCCTTCGGGCGGTTATTTTTGTGCGCGGCTGTGACCGGGGCCTATTTTCCACACACGGAGGCCGCTCGCAATGTCTCGCGCCATTCCGAGTCCGGCAGACGAAGTCGGCCGGCACCACCCCCCAAGGCTATAGCCCACCCGTTTTTGTGGCCTTTTTCCGCTGGACGAACTTGGCGCCCCGGCCTTCGGGCGGTTATTTTTAGGCGCGGCTGTGCCCGGGGCCTATTTTTGGCACACGGAGGCCGCTCGCAAAGCCTTGCGCCATTCCGAGTCCGGCGGACGAAGTTATCCAGCCCCACCCCCCAAGGCTATAGCCCACCCGTTTTTGTGGCCTTTTTCCGCTGGACGAACTTGGCGCCCCGGCCTTCGGGCGGTTATTTTTGTGCGCGGCTGTGCCCGGGGCCTATTTTTGGCACACAGAGGCCGCTCGCAAAGTCTCACGCCATTCCGAGTCCGGCGGACGAAGTTGGCAAGCCCCACCCCCCAAGGCTATAGCCCACCTGTTTTTGTGGCCTTTTTGCGCTGGACGAACTTGGCGCCCCGGCCTTCGGGCGGTTATTTTTGGGCGCGGCCGTGCCCAGGGCCTATTTTTGGCACACGGAGGCCACTCGCAAAGTCTCGCTCCATTCCGAGTCCGGCGGACGAAGTTATCCAGCCCCACCCCCCAAGGCTATAGCCCACCCGTTTTTGTGGCCTTTTTCCGCTGGACGAACTTGGCGCCCCGACCTTCGGGCGGTTATTTTTGGGCGCGGCTGTGCCCGGGGCCTATTTTTGGCACACGGAGGCCGCTCGCAATGTCTCGCGCCATTCTGAGTCCGACGACGAAGTGGGCCAGCCCCACCCCCCAAGGTTATAGCCCACCCGTTTTTGTGGCCTTTTTCCGATGGACGAACTTGGCGCCCCGGCCTTCGGGGGGGTATTTTTGGGCGCGGCTGTGTCCGGGGCCTATTTTTGGCACACGGAGGCCGCTCGCAAAGTCTCGCGCCATTCCGAGTCCGGCGGACGAAGTTGGCCAGCCCCACCCCCCAAGGCTATAGACCACCCGTTTTTGTAGCCTTTTTCCGCTGGAAGAACTTGGCGCCCCGGCCTTCGGGCGGTTATTTTTGGGCGCGGCTGTGCCCACGGCCTATTTTTGGCACACGGAGGGCCCTCGTAAACTCTCACGCCATTCCGAGTCCGGAGGATGAAGTTGGCCAGACCCACCCCCAAGGCTATAGCCCACCCGTTTTTGTAGCCTTTTTCCGCTGGAAGAACTTGGCGCCCCGGCCTTCGGGCGGTTATTTTTGGGTGCGGCTGCGCCCACGGCCTATTTTTCGCACACGGAGGCCCCTCGCAAAGTCTCGCGCCATTCAGAATCTGGCGGACGAAGTGGGCCAGCGCCTCCCCCCAAGGCTATAGCCTACCCGTTTTTGTGACCTTTTTCCGCTGGACGAACTTGGCGCCCCGGCCTTCGGGCGGTTATTTTTGGGCGCAGCTGTGCCCGCAGCCTATTTTTGGGACACGGTGGCCGCTCGCAAAGTCTCGCGCCATTCCGAGTCCGGCCGACGAAGTTGGCCAGCCCCACCCCCCAAGGCTATAGCCCACCCGTTTTTGTGGCCTTTTTCCGCTGGACGAACTTGGCGCCCCGGCCTTCGGGAGGTTATTTTTTAGCGCGGCTGTGCCCGGGGCCTATTTTTGGCACACGGAGGCCGCTCGCAAAGTCTCGCGCCATTCCGAGTCCGGCGGACGAAGTTGGCCAGCCCCACCCCCCAAGGCTATAGCCCACCCGTTTTTGTGGCCTTTTTCCGCTGGACGAACTTGGCGCCCCGGCCTTTGGGCAGTTATTTTTGGGCGCGGCTGTGCCCACGGCCTATTTTTGGTACACGGAGAGCCCTCGCAAACTCTCACGCCATTCCGAGTCCGGAGGACGAAGTTGGGCAGACCCACCCCCCAAGGCTATAGCCCACCCGTTTTTGTAGCCTTTTTCCGCTGGAAGAACTTGGCGCCCCGGCCTTCGGGCGGTTATTTTTGGGCGCGGCTGTGCCTGTGGTTTTTTTTTGTCACACAGAGGCCCCTCGCAATGTCTCGTGCCATTCCGAGTCCGGCGGACGAAGTCGGCCAGCCCCACCCCCCAAGGCTATAGCCCACCCGTTTTTGTGGCCTTTTTCCGCTGGACGAACTTGGCGCCCCGGCCTTCGGGCGGTTATTTTTGGGCGCGGCTGTGCCCGCAGCCTATTTTTGGGACACGGAGGCCGCTCGCAAAGTCTCGCGCCATTCCGAGTCCGGCGGACGAAGTTGGCCAGCCGCACCCCCCAAGGCTATAGCCCACCCGTTTTTGTGGCCTTTTTCCGCTGGACGAACTTGGTGCCCCGGCCTTCGGGCGGTTATTTTTGGGTGCGGCTGTGCCTACGGCCTATTTTTGGCTCATGGAGGCCGCTCACAAAGTCTCGCGCCATTCCGAGTCCGGCGGATGAAGTTGGCCGGCCCCACCCCCCAAGGCTATAGCCCACCCTTTTTTGTGGCCTTTTTCCGCTGGACGAACTTGGCGCCCTTGCCTTCGGGAGGTTATTTTTGTGCGCGGCTATGCCCGCGGCCTATATTTAGCACATGGAGGCCCCTCACAAAGTCTCGCACCATTCCGAGTCCGGCGGACGAAGTTGGCCAGCCCCACCCCCCAGGGCTGTAGCCCTCCCGTTTTTGTGGCCTTTTTCCGCTGGACGAACTTGGCGCCCCGGCCTTCGGGCGGTTATTTCTGGTCGCGGCTGTGCCCGCGGCCTATTTTTGGCACACGGAGGCCCCTCGCAAAGTCTCCCGGCATTCCGAGTCCGGCGGACGATGTCGGCCGGCCCCACCCCCCAAGGCTATAGCCCACCCGTTTTTGTGGCCTTTTTCCGCTGGACGAACTTGGCGCCCCGGCCTTCAGGCGGTTATTTTTGGGTGCGGCTGTGCCCACGGCCTATTTTTGGCACACGGAGGGCCCTCGCAAACTCTCACGCCATTCCGAGTCCGGAGGATGAAGTTGGCCAGACCCACCCCCCAAGGCTATAGCCCACCCGTTTTTGTAGCCTTTTTCCGCTGGAAGAACTTGGCGCCCCGGCCTTCGGGCGGCTATTTTTGGGTGCGGCTGTCCCCGCGGCCTATTTTTCGCACACGGAGGCCCCTCGCAAAGTCTCGCGCCATTCAGAATCTGGCGGACGAAGTTGGCCAGCGCCTCCCCCCAAGGCTATAGCCTACCCGTTTTTGTGACCTTTTTCCGCTGGACGAACTTGGCGCCCCGGCCTTCGGGCGGTTATTTTTGGGCGCGGCTGTGCCCGCGGCCTATTTTTGGGACACGGGGACCCCTCGTAAAGTCTCGCGCCATTCCCAGTCCGGCGGACGAAGTTGGCCAGCCCCACCCCAAGGCTATAGCCCACCCGTTTTTGTGGCCTTTTTCCGCTGGACGAACTTGGCGCCCCGGCCTTCGGGTGGTTATTTTTAGGCGCGGGTGTGCCCGGGTTCTATTTTTGGCACACGGAGGCCGCTCGCAAAGTCTCCCGCCATTCCAAGTTCGGCGGACGAAGTGGGCCAGCCCCACCCCCCAAGGCTATAGCCCACCCGTTTTTGTGGCCTTTTTCCGCTGGACGAACTTGGCGCCCCGGCCTTCGGGCAGTTATTTTTGGGCGCGGCTGTGTCCACGGCCTATTTTTGGCACACGGAGGGCCCTCGCAAACTCTCACGCCATTCCGAGTCCGGAGGACGAAGTTGGGTAGACCCACCCCCCAAGGCTATAGCCCACCCGTTTTTGTAGCCTTTTTCCGCTGGAAGAACTTGGCGCCCCGGCCTTCGGGCGGTTATTTTTGGGCGCGGCTGTGCCTGTGGTTTTTTTTTGTCACACAGAGGCCACTCGCAATGTCTCGTGCCATTCCGAGTCCGGCAGACGAAGTCGGCCAGCCCCACCCCCCAAGGCTATAGCCCACCCGTTTTTGTGGCCTTTTTCCGCTGGACGAACTTGGCGCCCCGGCCTTCGGGCGGTTATTTTTGGGCGGGGCTGTTCCCGCGGCCTAGTTTTGGTACACGGAGGGCCCTCGCAAACTCTCACGCCATTCCGAGTCCGGAGGACGAAGTTGGCCAGACCCACCCCCCAAGGCTATAGCCCACCCGTTTTTGTAGCCTTTTTCCGCTGGAAGAACTTGGCGCCCCGGCCTTCGGGCGGTTATTTTTGGGCGCGGCTGTGCCTGTGGTCTTTTTTTGTCACACAGAGGCCCCTCGCAATGTCTCGTGCCATTCCGAGTCCGGCGGACGAAGTCGGCCAGCCCCACCCCCCAAGGCTATAGCCCACCCGTTTTTGTGGCCTTTTTCCGTTGGACGAACTTGGCGCCCCGGCCTTCGGGCAGTTATTTTTCGGTGCCTGCGGCGTATTTTTGTCACACGGAGGCCCCTCGCAAAGTCTCGTACCTTCCGAGTCCGGTGGACGAAGTTGGCCAGCCCCACCCCCCAAGGCTATAGCCCACCCGTTTTTGTGGCCTTTTTCCGCTGGACGAACTTGGTGCCCCGGCCTTCGGGCGGTTATTTTTGGGTGCGGCTGTACCTGCGGCCTATTTTTGGCTCATGGAGGCTGCTCACAAAGTCTCGCGCCATTCCGAGTCCGGCGGACGAAGTTGGCCAGCCCCACCCCCCAGGGCTGTAGCCCTCCCGTTTTTGTGGCCTTTTTCTGCTGGACGAACTTGGCGCCCCGGCCTTCGGGCGGTTATTTCTGGTCGCGGCTGTGTCCGCGGCCTATTTTTTGCACACGGAGGCCCCTCGCAAAGTCTCGCGGCATTCCGAGTCCGGCGGACGATGTCGGCCGGCCCCACCCCCCAAGGCTATAGCCCACCCGTTTTTGTGACCTTTTTCCGCTGGAAGAACTTGGCGCCCCGGCCTTCGGGCGGTTATTTTTGGGTGCGGCTGTGCCCGCGGCCTATTTTTCGCACACGGAGGCCCCTCGCAAAGTCTCGCGCCATTCAGAATCTGGCGGACGAAGTGGGCCAGCCCCTCCCCCCAAGGCTATAGCCCACCCGTTTTTGTGGCCTTTTTCCGCTGGACGAACTTGGCGCCCCGGCCTTCGGGAGGTTATTTTTGAGCGCGGCTGTGCCCGGGGCCTATTTTTGGCGCACGGAGGCCGCTCGCAAAGTCTCGCGCCATTCCGAGTCCGGCGGACGAAGTTGGCCAGCCCCACCCCCCAAGGCTATAGCCCACCCATTTTTGTGGCCTTTTTCCGCAGGACGAACTTGGCGCCCCGGCCTTCGGGCGGCCATTTTTGGGCGCGGCTGTGCCCGGGGCCTATTTTTGGCACACGTATGCCCCTCGCAAAGTCTCGCGCCATTCAGAGCCCGGCGGAGGAAGTTGGCCCTCCCCACCCCCCAAGGCTATAGCCCACCCGTTTTTGTGGCCTTTTTCCGATGGACGAACTTGGCGTCCCGGCCTTCAGGCGGTTATTTTTGGGCGCGGCTGTGTCCACGGCCTATTTTTGGCACACGGAGGCCGCTCGCAAAGTCTCGCGCCATTCCGAGTCCGGCGGACGAAGTAGGCCAGCCCCACCCCCCAAGACTGTAGCCCACCCGTTTTTGTGGCCTTTTTGCGCTGGACGAACTTGGCGCCCCGGCCTTCGGGCGGTTATTTTTGGGCGCGGCCGTGCCCAGGGCCTATTTTTGGCACACAGAGGCCCCTCGCAAAGTCTCGCGCCATTCAGAATCTGGCGGACGAAGTGGGCCAGCCCCTCCCCCCAAGGCTATAGCCCACCCGTTTTTGTGGCCTTTTTCCGCTGGACGAACTTGGCGCCCCGGCCTTCGGGAGGTTATTTTTGAGCGCGGCTGTGCCCGGGGCCTATTTTTGGCACACGGAGGCCGCTCGCAAAGTCTCGCGCCATTCCGAGTCCGGCGGACGAAGTAGGCCAGCCCCACCCCCCAAGGCTGTAGCCCACCCGTTTTTGTGGCCTTTTTGCGCTGGACGAACTTGGCGCCCCGGCCTTCGGGCGGTTATTTTTGGGCGCGGCCGTGCCCAGGGCCTATTTTTGGCACACGGAGGCCACTCGCAAAGTCTCGCTCCATTCCGAGTCCGGCGGATGAAGTTATCCAGCCCCACCCCCCAAGGCTATAGCCCACCCGTTTTTGTGGCCTTTTTCCGCTAGACGAACTTGGCGCCCAGCCTTCGGACGGTTATTTTTGGGCGCGGCTGTGCCCGGGGTCTATTTTTGGCACACGGAGGCCGCTCGCAAAGTCTCGCGCCATTCCGAGTCCGGCCGACGAAGTTGGCCAGCCCCACCCCCCAAGGCTATAGCCCACCCGTTTTTGTGGCCTTTTTCCGCTGGACGAATATGGCGCCCCGGCCTTCGAGCGGTTATTTTTGGGCGCGGCTGTACCCGGGGCCTATTTTTGGCACACAAAGGCTGCTCGCAAAGTCTCGCGCCATTCCGAGTCCGGCGGACGAAGTTGGCCAGCCCCACCCCCCAAGGCTATAGCCCACCCGTTTTTGTGGCCTTTTTCCGCTGGACGAACTTGGCGCCCCGGCCTTCGGGCGGTTATTTTTGGGCGCGGCTGTGCCTGGGGCCTATTTTTGGCACACGGAAGCCGCTCGCAAATCTCGCGCCATTCCGAGTCCGGGCGACGAAGTGGGCCAGCCCCACCCCCCAAGGCTATAGCCCACCCGTTTTTGTGGCCTTTTTCCGCTGGACGAACTTGGCGCCCCGGCCTTCGGGAGGTTATTTTTGAGCGCGGCTGTGCCCGGGGCCTATTTTTGGCACACGGAGGCCGCTCGCAAAGTCTCGCACCATTCCGAGTCCGGCGGACGAAGTTGGCCTGCCCCACCCCCCAAGGCTATAGCCCACCCATTTTTGTGGCCTTTTTCCGCAGGACGAACTTGGCGCCCCGGCCTTTGGGCGGCCATTTTTGGGCGCGGCTGTGCCCGGGGCCTATTTTTGGCACACGGAGGCCGCTCGCAAAGTCTCGCGCCATTCCGAAGACGGCGGACGAAGTTGGCCAGCCCCACCCCCCAAGGCTATAGCCCACCCGTTTTTGTGGCCTTTTTACGCTGGACGAACTTGGCGCCCCGGCCTTCGGGCGGTTATTTTTGGGCGTGGCTGTACCCGGGGCCTATTTTTGGCCCACGGAGGCCACTCGCAAAGTCTCGCGCCATTCCGAGTCCGGCGGACGAAGTTGGCCAGCCGCACCCCCCAAGGCTATAGCCCACCCGTTTTTGTGGCCCTTTTCCGCTGGACGAACTTGGCGCCCCGGCCTTCGGGCGGTTATTTTTGTGCGCGGCTGTGACCGGGGCCTATTTTCCGCACACGGAGGCCGCTCGCAATGTCTCGCGCCATTCCGAGTCCGGCAGACGAAGTCGGCCGGCACCACCCCCCAAGGCTATAGCCCACCCGTTTTTGTGGCCTTTTTCCGCTGGACGAACTTGGCGCCCCGGCCTTCGGGCGGTTATTTTTGGGCGCGGCTGTGCCCGGGGCCTATTTTTGGCACACGGAGGCCGCTCGCAAAGCCTTGCGCCATTCCGAGTCCGGCCGACGAAGTGGGCCAGCCCCACCCCCCAAGGCTATAGCCCACCCGTTTTTGTGGCCTTTTTCCGCTGGACGAACTTGGCGCCCCGGCCTTCGGGAGGTTATTTTTTAGCGCGGCTGTGCCCGGGGCCTATTTTTGGCACACGGAGGCCGCTCGCAAAGTCTCGCACCATTCCGAGTCCGGCGGACGAAGTTGGCCAGCCCCACCCCCCAAGGCTATAGCCCACCCATTTTTGTGGCCTTTTTCCGCAGGACGAACTTGGCGCCCCGGCCTTCGGGCGGCCATTTTTGGGCGCGGCTGTGCCCGGGGCCTATTTTTGGCACACGGAGGCCGCTCGCAAAGTCTCGCGCCATTCCGAAGACGGCGGACGAAGTTGGCCAGCCCCACCCCCCAAGGCTATAGCCCACCCGTTTTTGTGGCCTTTTTACGCTGGACGAACTTGGCGCCCCGGACTTCGGGCGGTTATTTTTGGGCGTGGCTGTGCCCGGGGCCTATTTTTGGCACACGGAGGCCGCTCGCAAAGTCTCGCGCCATTCCGAGTCCGGCGGACGAAGTTGGCCAGCCCCACCCCCCAAGGCTATATCCCACCCATTTTTGTGGCCTTTTTCCGCAGGACGAACTTGGCGCCCCGGCCTTCGGGCGGCCATTTTTGGGCGCGGCTGTGCCCGGGGCCTATTTTTGGCACACGGAGGCCGCTCGCAAAGTCTCGCGCCATTCCGAAGACGGCGGACGAAGTTGGCCAGCCCCACCCCCCAAGGCTATAGCCCACCCGTTTTTGTGGCCTTTTTCCGCTGGACGAACTTGGCGCCCCGGCCTTCGGGCGGTTATTTTTGGGCGTGGCTGTACCCGGGGCCTATTTTTGGCACACGGAGGCCGCTCGCAAAGTCTCGCGCCATTCCGAGTCCGGCGGACGAAGTTGGCCAGCCGCACCCCCCAAGGCTATAGCCCACCCGTTTTTGTGGCCCTTTTCCGCTGGACGAACTTGGCGCCCCGGCCTTCGGGCGGTTATTTTTGTGCGCGGCTGTGACCGGGGCCTATTTTTGGCACACGTAGGCCCCTCGCAAAGTCTCGCGCCATTCAGAGTCCGGCGGAGGAAGTTGGCCCTCCCCACCCCCCAAGGCTATAGCCCACCCGTTTTTGTGGCCTTTTTCCGATGGACGAACTTGGCGTCCCGGCCTTTAGGCGGTTATTTTTGGGCGCGGCTGTGTCCACGGCCTATTTTTGGCACACGGAGGCCGCTCGCAAAGTCTCGCGCCATTCCGAGTCCGGCGGACAAAGTAGGCCAGCCCCACCCCCCAAGGCTGTAGCCCACCCGTTTTTGTGGCCTTTTTGCGCTGGACGAACTTGGCGCCCCGGCCTTCGGGCGGTTATTTTTGGGCGCGGCCGTGCCCAGGGCCTATTTTTGGCACACGGAGGCCACTCGCAAAGTTTCGCTCCATTCCGAGTCCGGCGGACGAAGTTATCCAGCCCCACCCCCCAAGGCTATAGCCCACCCGTTTTTGTGGCCTTTTTCCGCTAGACGAACTTGGCGCCCAGCCTTCGGACGGTTATTTTTGGGCGCGGCTGTGCCCGGGGTCTATTTTTGGCACACGGAGGCCGCTCGCAAAGTCTCGCGCCATTCCGAGTCCGGCCGACGAAGTTGGCCAGCCCCACCCCCCAAGGCTATAGCCCACCCGTTTTTGTGGCCTTTTTCCGCTGGACGAATATGGCGCCCCGGCCTTCGAGCGGTTATTTTTGGGCGCGGCTGTACCCGGGGCCTATTTTTGGCACACAAAGGCTGCTCGCAAAGTCTCGCGCCATTCCGAGTCCGGCGGACGAAGTTGGCCAGCCCCACCCCCCAAGGCTATAGCCCACCCGTTTTTGTGGCCTTTTTCCGCTGGACGAACTTGGCGCCCCGGCCTTCGGGCGGTTATTTTTGGGCGCGGCTGTGCCTGGGGCCTATTTTTGGCACACGGAGGCCGCTCGCAAATCTCGCGCCATTCCGAGTCCGGCCGACGAAGTTGGCCAGCCCCACCCCCCAAGGCTATAGCCCACCCGTTTTTGTGGCCTTTTTCCGCTGGACGAACTTGCCGCCCCGGCCTTCGGGAGGTTATTTTTGAGCGCGGCTGTGCCCGGGGCCTATTTTTGGCACACGGAGGCCGCTCGCAAAGTCTCGCACCATTCCGAGTCCGGCGGACGAAGTTGGCCAGCCCCACCCCCCAAGGCTATAGCCCACCCATTTTTGTGGCCTTTTTCCGCAGGACGAACTTGGCGCCCCGGCCTTCGGGCGGCCATTTTTGGGCGCGGCTGTGCCCGGGGCCTATTTTTGGCACACGGAGGCCGCTCGCAAAGTCTCGCGCCATTCCGAAGACGGCGGACGAAGTTGGCCAGCCCCACCCCCCAAGGCTATAGCCCACCCGTTTTTGTGGCCTTTTTACGCTGGACGAACTTGGCGCCCCGGCCTTCGGGCGGTTATTTTTGGGCGTGGCTGTACCCGGGGCCTATTTTTGGCCCACGGAGGCCACTCGCAAAGTCTCGCGCCATTCCGAGTCCGGCGGACGAAGTTGGCCAGCCGCACCCCCCAAGGCTATAGCCCACCCGTTTTTGTGGCCCTTTTCCGCTGGACGAACTTGGCGCCCCGGCCTTCGGGCGGTTATTTTTGTGCGCGGCTGTGACCGGGGCCTATTTTCCGCACACGGAGGCCGCTCGCAATGTCTCGCGCCATTCCGAGTCCGGCAGACGAAGTCGGCCGGCACCACCCCCCAAGGCTATAGCCCACCCGTTTTTGTGGCCTTTTTCCGCTGGACGAACTTGGCGCCCCGGCCTTCGGGCGGTTATTTTTGGGCGCGGCTGTGCCCGGGGCCTATTTTTGGCACACGGAGGCCGCTCGCAAAGCCTTGCGCCATTCCGAGTCCGGCGGACGAAGTTATCCAGCCCCACCCCCCAAGGCTATAGACCACCCGTTTTTGTGGCCTTTTTCCGCTGGACGAACTTGGCGCCCCGGCCTTCGGGCGGTTTTTTTTGTGCGCGGCTGTGCCCTGGGCCTATTTTTGGCACACGGAGGCCGCTCGCAAAGTCTCACGCCATTCCGAGTCCGGCGGACGAAGTTGGCAAGCCCCACCCCCCAAGGCTATAGCCCACCCGTTTTTGGGCCTTTTTCCGCTGGACGAACTTGGCGCCCCGGCCTTCGGGCGGCCATTTTTGGGCGCCGCTGTGCCCGGGGCCTATTTTTGGCACACGGAGGCCGCTCGCAATGTCTCGCGCCATTTTGAGTCCGACGACGAAGTGGGCCAGCCCCACCCCCCAAGGCTATAGCCCACCCGTTTTTGTGGCCTTTTTCCGCTGGACGAACTTGGCGCCCCGGCCTTCGGGGGGGTATTTTTGGGCGCGGCTGTGCCCGGGGCCTATTTTTGGCACACGGAGGCCGCTCGCAAAGTCTCGCGCCATTCCGAGTCCGGCGGACGAAGTTGGCCAGCCCCACCCCCCAAGGCTATAGCCCACCCGTTTTTGTGGCCTTTTTCCGCTCGATGAACTTGGCGCCCCGGCCTTCGGGTGGTTATTTTTGTGCGCGGCTGTGCCCGGGGCCTATTTTTGACACACGAAGGCCGCTCGTAAAGTCTCGCGCCATTCCAAGTCCGGTGGACGAAGTTGGCAAGCCCCTCCCCCCAAGGCTATAGCCTACCCGTTTTTTGGCCATTTTTCCGCTGGGGGGTTTGGGTGCCTCGACCTTTGGGCGGTTATTTTTGGGCGCGGCTGTGCCCGCGGCCTATTTTTGGCACACGGAGGCCCCTCGCAAAGTCTCGCGGCATTCCGAGTCCGGCGGACGATGTCGGCCGGCCCCACCCCCCAAGGCTATAGCCCACCCGTTTTTGTGGCCTTTTTCCGCTGGACGAACTTGGCGCCCCGGCCTTCGGGCGGTTATTTTTGTGCGCGGCTGTGCCCGGGGCCTATTTTTGGCACACGGAGGCCGCTCGCAAAGCCTTGCGCCATTCCGAGTCCGGCGGACGAAGTTATCCAGCCCCACCCCCCAAGGCTATAGCCCACCCGTTTTTGTGGCCTTTTTCCGCTGGACGAACTTGGCGCCCCGGCCTTCGGGCGGTTATTTTTGTGCGCGGCTGTGCCCTGGGCCTATTTTTGGAACACGGAGGCCGCTCGCAAAGTCTCACGCCATTCCGAGTCCGGCGGACGAAGTTGGCAAGCCCCACCCCCCAAGGCTATAGCCCACCCGTTTTTGGGCCTTTTTCCGCTGGACGAACTTGGCGCCCCGACCTTCGGGCGGTTATTTTTGCGCGCGGCTGTGCCCGGGGCCTATTTTTGGCACACGGAGGCCGCTCGCAATGTCTCGCGCCATTCTGAGTCCGACGACGAAGTGGGCCAGCCCCACCCCCCAAGGCTATAGCCCACCCGTTTTTGTGGCCTTTTTCCGCTGGACGAACTTGGCGCCCCGGCCTTCGGGGGGGTATTTTTGGGCGCGGCTGTGCCCGGGGCCTATTTTTGGCACACGGAGGCCGCTCGCAAAGTCTCGCGCCATTCCGAGTCCGGCGGACGAAGTTGGCCAGCCCCACCCCCCAAGGCTATAGACCACCCGTTTTTGTGGCCTTTTTCCGCTCGATGAACTTGGCGCCCCGGCCTTCGGGTGGTTATTTTTGTGCGCGGCTGTGCCCGGGGCCTATTTTTGACACACGGAGGCCGCTCGTAAAGTCTCGCGCCATTCCAAGTCCGGTGGACGAAGTTGGCAAGCCCCTCCCCCCAAGGCTATAGCCTACCCGTTTTTTGGCCATTTTTCCGCTGGGGGGTTTGGGTGCCTCGACCTTTGGGCGGTTATTTTTGTGCGCGGCTGTGCCCGGGGCCTATTTTTGGCACACGGAGGCCGCTCGCAAAGCCTTGCGCCATTCCGAGTCCGGCGGACGAAGTTATCCAGCCCCACCCCCCAAGGCTATAGCCCACCCGTTTTTGTGGCCTTTTTCCGCTGGACGAACTTGGCGCCCCGGCCTTCGGGCGGTTATTTTTGTGCGCGGCTGTGCCCGGGGCCTATTTTTCGCACACGGAGGCCGCTCGCAAAGTCTCGCGCCATTCCGAGTCCAGCGGACGAAGTCGGCCAGCCGCACCCCCCAAGGCTACGCCCACCCGTTTTTGTGGCCTTTTTCCGCTGGACGAACTTGGCGCCCCCGCCTTCGGGCGGTTATTTTTGTGCGCGGCTGTGCCCGGGGACTATTTTTGGTACACGGAGGCCGCTCGCAAAGTCTCGGGCGATTCCGAAGCCGGCGGACAAAGTAGGCCAGCCCCACCCTCCAAGGCTATAGCCCACCCGTTTTTGTGGCCTTTTTCCGCTGGACGAACTTTGCGCCCCGGCCTTCGGGCGGTTATTTTTGGGCGCGGCTGTGCCCAGGGCCTATTTTTGGCACACGGAGGCTGCTCGCAAAGTCTCGCGCCATTCCGAGTCCGGCGGACGAAGTTATCCAGCCCCACCCCCCAAGGCCATAGCCCACCCGTTTTTGTGGCCTTTTTCCGCTAGACGAACTTGGCGCCCCAGCCTTCGGACGGTTATTTTTGGGCGCGGCTGTGCCCGGGGTATATTTTTGGCACACGGAGGCCGCTCGCAAAGTCTCGCGCCATTCCGAGTCCGGCCGACGAAGTTGGCCAGCCCCACCCCCCAAGGCTATAGCCCACCCGTTTTTGTGGCCTTTTTCCGCTGGACGAACTTGGCGCCCCGGCCTTCGGGAGGTTATTTTTGTGCGCGGCTATGCCCGCGGCCTATATTTAGCACATGGAGGCCCCTCACAAAGTCTCGCGCCATTCCGAGTCCGGCGGACGAAGTTGGCCAGCCCCACCCCCCAGGGCGGTAGCCCTCCCGTTTTTGTGGCCTTTTTCCGCTGGACGAACTTGGCGCCCCGGCCTTCGGGCGGTTATTTCTGGTCGCGGCTGTGCCCGCGGCCTATTTTTGGCACACGGAGGCCCCTCGCAAAGTCTCGCGGCATTCCGAGTCCGGCGGACGATGTCGGCCGGCCCCACCCCCCAAGGCTATAGCCCACCCGTTTTTGTGGCCTTTTTCCGCTGGACGAACTTGGCGCCCCGGCCTTCAGGCGGTTATTTTTGGGTGCGGCTGTGCCCAAGGCCTATTTTTGGCACACGGAGGGCCCTCGCAAACTCTCACGCCATTCCGAGTCCGGCGGATGAAGTTGGCCAGACCCACCCCCCAAGGCTATAGCCCACCCGTTTTTGTAGCCTTTTTCCGCTGGAAGAACTTGGCGCCCCGGCCTTCGGGCGGTTATTTTTGGGTGCGGCTGTGCCCGCGGCCTATTTTTCGCACACGGAGGCCCCTCGCAAAGTCTCGCGCCATTCAGAATCTGGCGGACGAAGTCGGCCAGCGCCTCCCCCCAAGGCTATAGCCTACCCGTTTTTGTGACCTTTTTCCGCTGGACGAACTTGGCGCCCCGGCCTTCGGGCGGTTATTTTTGGGCGCGGCTGTGCCCGCGGCCTATTTTTGGGACACGGGGACCCCTCGCAAAGTCTCGCGCCATTCCCAGTCCGGCGGACGAAGTGGGCCAGCCCCACCCCCCAAGGCTATAGCCCACCCGTTTTTGTGGCCTTTTTCCGCTGGACGAACTTGGCGCCCCGGCCTTCGGGCAGTTATTTTTGGGCACGGCTGTGTCCACGGCCTATTTTTGGCACACGGAGGGCCCTCGCAAACTCTCACGCCATTCCGAGTCCGGAGGAGGAAGTTGGGCAGACCCACCCCCCAAGGCTATAGCCCACCCGTTTTTGTAGCCTTTTTCCGCTGGAAGAACTTGGCGCCCCGGCCTTCGGGCGGTTATTTTTGGGCGCGACTGTGCCTGTGGTTTTTTTTTGTCACACAGAGGCCCCTCGCAATGTCTCGTGCCATTCCGAGTCTGGCAGACGAAGTCGGCCAGCCCCACCCCCCAAGGCTATAGCCCACCCGTTTTTGTGGCCTTTTTCCGCTGGACGAACTTGGCGCCCCGGCCTTCGGGCGGTTATTTTTGGGCGGGGCTGTTCCCGCGGCCTAGTTTTGGTACACGGAGGGCCCTCGCAAACTCTCACGCCATTCCGAGTCCGGAGGACGAAGTTGGCCAGACCCACCCCCCAAGGCTATAGCCCACCCGTTTTTGTAGCCTTTTTCCGCTGGAAGAACTTGGCGCCCCGGCCTTCGGGCAGTTATTTTTGGGCGCGGCTGTGCCTGTGGTTTTTTTTTGTCACACAGAGGCCCCTCGCAATGTCTCGTGCCATTCCGAGTCCGGCGGACGAAGTCGGCCAGCCCCACCCCCCAAGGCTATAGCCCACCCGTTTTTGTGGCCTTTTTCCGCTGGACGAACTTGGCGCCCCGGCCTTCGGGCAGTTATTTTTCGGTGCCTGCGGCGTATTTTTGTCACACGGAGGCCCCTCGCAAAGTCTCGTACCTTCCGAGTCCGGCGGACGAAGTTGGCCAGCCCCACCCCCCAAGGCTATAGCCCACCCGTTTTTGTGGCCTTTTTCCGCTGGACGAACTTGGTGCCCCGGCCTTCGGGCGGTTATTTTTGGGTGCGGCTGTGCCTGCGGCCTATTTTTGGCTCATGGAGGCTGCTCACAAAGTCTCGCGCCATTCCGAGTCCGGCGGACGAAGTTGGCCAGCCCCACCCCCCAAGGCTATAGCCCACCCTTTTTTGTGGCCTTTTTCCGCTGGACGAACTTGGCGCCCTTGCCTTCGGGAGGTTATTTTTGTGCGCGGCTATGCCTGCGGCCTATATTTAGCACATGGAGGCCCCTCACAAAGTCTCGCACCATTCCGAGTCCGGCGGACGAAGTTGGCCAGCCCCACCCCCCAGGGCTGTAGCCCTCCCGTTTTTGTGGCCTTTTTCCGCTGGACGAACTTGGCGCCCCGGCCTTCGGGCGGTTATTTCTGGTCGCGGCTGTGCCCGTGGCCTATTTTTGGTGCACGGAGGCCCCTCGCAAAGTCTCGCGGCATTCCGAGTCCGGCGGACGATGTCGGCCGGCCCCACCCCCCAAGGCTATAGCCCACCCGTTTTTGTGGCCATTTTCCGCTGGACGAGCTTGGCGCCCCGGCCTTCGGGTGGTTATTTTTGGGTGCGGCTGTGCCCACGGCCTATTTTTGGCACACGGAGGGCCCTCGCAAACTCTCACGCCATTCCGAGTCCGGAGGATGAAGTTGGCCAGACCCACCCCCCAAGGCTATAGCCCACCCGTTTTTGTAGCCGTTTTCCGCTGGACGAACTTGGCGCCCCGGCCTTCGGGCGGTTATTTTTTGGTGCGACTGTGCCCGCGGCCTATTTTCTACATACGGAGGCCCCTTTCAAAGTCTCGCGCCATTCCGAGTGCGGCGGACGAAGTAGGCCAGCCCCACCCCTCAAGGCTATAGCCCACCCGTTTTTGTGGCCTTTTTCCGCTGGATGAACTTGGCACCCCGGCCTTCAGGTGTTATTTTTGGGCGCGGCTCTGCCCGCAGCGTATTTTTGGCACACGGACGGCCCTCGCAAAGTCTCGCGCCATTCCGAGTCCGGCGGACGAAGTTGGCCAGCCCCACCCCCCAAGGCTATAGCCCACCCGTTTTTGTGTCCTTTTTCCGCTGGACGAACTTGGCGCCCCGGCCTTCGTGCTGTTATTTTTTACTGCGGCTGTGCCTGCAGACTATTTTTGGCACACAGAGGACCCTCGTAAAGTCTCGCGCCATTCCGAGTGCGGCGGACGAAGTAGGCCAGCCCCACCCCCCAAGGCTATAGCCCACCCGTTTTTGTGGCCTTTTTCCGCTGGACGAACTTGGCGCCCCGGCCTTCGGGTGTTATTTTTGGGCGAGGCTGTGCCCGCGGCCTATATTTGGCACACGGAGGCCCCTCGCAAAGTCTCGCGTAATTCCGAGTCCGGCGGACGAAGTTGGCGAGCCCCACCCCCCAAGGCTATAGCCCACCCGTTTTTGTGGCCTTTTTCCGCTGGACGAACTTGGCGTCCCGGCTTTCTGGCGGTTATTTTTGACCGCGGCTGTGCCCGCGGTCTATTTTTGGGACACGGAGGCCCCTCGCAAAGTCTCTCGCCACTCCGAGTCCGGCGGACGAAGTGGGCCAGCCCCACCCCCCAAGGCTATAGCCCATCCGTTTTTGTGGCCTTTTTCCGCTGGACGAACTTGGCGCCCCGGCCTTCGTGCGGTTATTTTTGGGCGCGGCTGTGCCCACGGCCTATTTTTGCCACACAGAGGCCCCTCACAAAGTCTCGCGGCAATCCGAGTCCGGCGGACGAAGTGGGCCAGCCCCACCCCCCACGGCTATAGCCCACCCATTTTTGTGGCCTCTTTCCGCTGGACGAACTTGGCGCCCCGACCTTCGGGTGTTATTTTTGGACGCGGCTGTGTACGCGGCCTATTTTTGGCACACGGAGGTCCCTCGTAAAGTCTCGCACCATTTCGAGTCTTGCGGACGAAGTAGGCCAGCCCCACCCCCCAAGGCTATAGCCCACCCGTTTTTGTGGCCTTTTTCCGCTGGACGAACTTGGCGCCCCGACCTTCGGGCGGTTATTTTTGGGCACAGCTGTGCCCGCGGCCTAGTTTTGGCACACGGAGGCCCCTCGCAAAGTCTCGCGCCATTCCGAGTCCGGCGGACGAAGTGGGCCAGCCCCACCCCCCAAGGCTATAGCCCACCCATTTTTGTGGCCTTTTTCCACTGGACGAACTTGGCGCCACGGCCTTCGGGTGTTATTTTTGGGCGCGGCTGTGTACGCGGCCTATTTTTGGCACACGGAGGCCCCTCGTAAAGTCTCGCACCATTTCGAGTCTGGCGGACGAAGTTGGCGAGCCCCACCCCCCAAGGCTATAGCCCACCCGTTTTTGTGGCCTTTTTCCGCTGGACGAACTTGGCGCCCCGGCCTTCGGGTATTATTTTTTGGCGCGGCTGTGCCCGCGGCCTATATTTGGCACACGGAGGCCCCTCGCAAAGTCTCGCGTAATTCCGAGTCCGGCGGACGACGTTGGCGAGCCCCATCCCCCAAGGCTATAGCCCACCCGTTTTTGTGGCCTTTTTCCGCTGGACGAACTTGGTGCCCCGGCCTTCGTGCGGTTATTTTTGGATGCGGCTGTGCCCGCGGCCTATTTTTGGCACACAGAGGCCCCTCGCAAAGTCTCGCGGCAATCCGAGTCCGGCGGACGAAGTGGGCCAGCCCCACCCCCCAAGGCTATAGCCCACCCATTTTTGTGCCCTTTTTCCACTGGACGAACTTGGCGCCCCGGCCTTCGGGTGTTATTTTTGGGCGCGGCTGTGTACGCGGCCTATTTTTGGTACACGGAGGCCCCTCGTAAAGTCTCGCACCATTTCGAGTCTTGCGGACGAAGTAGGCCAGCCCCACCCCCCAAGGCTATAGCCCACCCGTTTTTGTGGCCTTTTTCCGCTTGACGAACTTGGCGCCACGGCCTTCGGGTGTTATTTTTGGGCGCGGCTGTGTACGCGGCCTATTTTTGGCACACGGAGGCCCCTCGTAAAGTCTCGCGCCATTCCGAGTCCGGCGGACGAAGTTGGCCAGCCCCACCCCCCAAGGCTATAGCCCACCCGTTTTTGTGGCCTTTTTCCGCTGGACGAACTTGGCGCCCCGGCCTTCGTGCCGTTATTTTTGGGTGCGGCTGTGCCCGCGGCCTATTTTTGGCACACAGTGGCCCCTCGCAAAGTCTCGCGGCAATCCGAGTCCGGCGGACGAAGTGGGCCAGCCCCACCCCCCAAGGCTATAGCCCACCCATTTTTGTGGCCTTTTTCCACTGGACGAACTTGGCGCCCCGGCCTTCGGGTGTTATTTTTGGGCGCGGCTGTGTTGCGGCCTATTTTTGGTACACGGAGGCCCCTCGTAAAGTCTCGCACCATTTCGAGTCTTGCGGACGAAGTAGGCCAGCCCCACCCCCCAAGGCTATAGCCCACCCGTTTTTGTGGCCTTTTTCCGCTGGACGAAGTTGGCGCCCCGGCCTTCGGGTGGTTATTTTTGGGTGCGGCTGTGCCCACGGCCTATTTTTGGCACACGGAGGGCCCTCGCAAACTCTCACGCCATTCCGAGTCCGGAGGATGAAGTTGGCCAGACCCACCCCCCAAGGCTATAGCCCACCCGTTTTTGTAGCCTTTTTCCGCTGGACGAACTTGGCGCCCCGGCCTTCGGGCAGTTATTTTTTGGTGCGACTGTGCCCGCGGCCTATTTTCTACACACGGAGGCCCATTTCAAAGTCTCGCGCCTTTCCGAGTGCGGCGGACGAAGTAGGCCAGCCCCACCCCTCAAGGCTATAGCCCACCCGTTTTTGTGGCCTTTTTCCGCTGGACGAACTTGGCACCCCGGCCTTCAGGTGTTATTTTTGGGCGCGGCTCTGCCCGCAGCGTATTTTTGGTACACGGACGGCCCTCACAAAGTCTCGCGCCATTCCGAGTCCGGCGGACGAAGTTGGCCAGCCCCACCCCCCAAGGCTATAGCCCACCCGTTTTTGTGCCCTTTTTCCGCTGGACGAACTTGGCGCCCCGGCCTTCGTGCTGTTATTTTTTACTGCGGCTGTGCCTGCAGACTATTTTTGGCACACAGAGGTCCCTCGTAAAGGCTCGCGCCATTCCGAGTGCGGCGGACGAAGTAGGCCAGCCCCACCCCCCAAGGCTATAGCCCACCCGTATTTGTGGCCTTTTTCCGCTGGACGAACTTGGCGCCCCGGCCTTCGGGTGTTATTTTTGGGCGAGGCTGTGCCCGCGGCCTATATTTGGCACACGGAGGCCCCTCGCAAAGTCTCGCGTAATTCCGAGTCCGGCGGACGAAGTTGGCGAGCCCCACCCCCCAAGGCTATAGCCCACCCGTTTTTGTGGCCTTTTTCCGCTGGACGAACTTGGCGTCCCGGCTTTCTGGCGGTTATTTTTGACCGCGGCTGTGCCCGCGGTCTATTTTTGGGACACGGAGGCCCCTCGCAAAGTCTCTCGCCACTCCGAGTCCGGCGGACGAAGTGGGCCAGCCCCACCCCCCAAGGCTATAGCCCACCCATTTTTGTGTCCTTTTTCCACTGGACGAACTTGGCGCCACGGCCTTCGGGTGTTATTTTTGGGCGCGGCTGTGCCCGTGGCCTATATTTGGCACATGCAGGCCCCTCGCAAAGTCTCGCGTAATTCCGAGTCCGGCGGACGAAGTTGGCGAGCCCCACCCCCCAAGGCTATAGCCCACCCGTTTTTGTGGCCTTTTTCCGCTGGACGAACTTGGCGCCCCGGCCTTCGTGCGGTTATTTTTGGATGCGGCTGTGCCCACGGCCTATTTTTGGCACACAGAGGCCCCTCGCAAAGTCTCGCGGCAATCCGAGTCCGGCGGACGAAGTGGGCCAGCCCCACCCCCCAAGGCTATAGCCCACCCATTTTTGTGGCCTTTTTCCACTGGACGAACTTGGCGCCCCGGCCTTCGGGTGTTATTTTTGGGCGCGGCTGTGTACGCGGCCTAGTTGTGGTACACGGAGGCCCCTCGTAAAGTCTCGCACCATTTCGAGTCTTGCGGACGAAGTAGGCCAGCCCCACCCCCCAAGGCTATAGCCCACCCGTTTTTGTGGCCTTTTTCCGCTGGACGAACTTGGCGCCCCGACCTTCGGGCGGTTATTTTTGGGCACAGCTGTGCCCGCGGCCTAGTTTTGGCACACGGAGGCCCCTCGCAAAGTCTCGCGCCATTCCGAGTCCGGCGGACGAAGTGGGCCAGCCCCACCCCCCAAGGCTATAGCCCAACCATTTTTGTGGCCTTTTTCCACTGGACGAACTTGGCGCCACGGCCTTCGGGTGTTATTTTTGGGCGCGGCTGTGTACGCGGCCTATTTTTGGTACACGGAGGCCCCTCGTAAAGTCTCGCGCCATTCCGAGTCCGGCGGACGAAGTTGGCCAGCCCCACCCCCCAAGGCTATAGCCCACCCGTTTTTGTGGCCTTTTTCCGCTGGACGAACTTGGCGCCCCGGCCTTCGTGCGGTTATTTTTGGGTGCGGCTGTGCCCGCGGCCTATTTTTGGCACACAGAGGCCCCTCGCAAAGTCTCGCGGCAATCCGAGTCCGGCGGACGAAGTGGGCCAGCCCCACCCCCCAAGGCTATAGCCCACCCATTTTTGTGGCCTTTTTCCACTGGACGAACTTGGCGCCCCGGCCTTTGGGTGTTATTTTTGGACGAGGCTGTGTACGCGGCCTATTTTTGGCACACGGAGGCCCCTCGTAAAGTCTCGCGCCATTTCGAGTCTTGCGGACGAAGTAGGCCAGCCCCGCCCCCCAAGGCTATAGCCCACCCGTTTTTGTGGCCTTTTTCCGCTGGACGAACTTGGCGCCCCGACCTTCGGGCGGTTATTTTTGGGCACAGCTGTGCCCGCGGCCTAGTTTTGGCACACGGAGGCCCCTCGCAAAGTCTCGCGCCATTCCGAGTCCGGCGGACGAAGTTGGCCAGCCCCACCCCCCAAGGCTATAGCCCACCCATTTTTGTGGCTTTTTTCCACTGGACGAACTTGGCGCCCCGGCCTTCGAGCGGTTATTTTTTGGCGCAGCTGTGCCCGCGGCCTATTTTTGGCACACGGAGTCCCCTCGCAAAGTCTCGCGCCATTCCGAGTCCGGCTGACGAAGTGGGCCAGCCCCACCCCCCAAGGCTATAGCCCATCCGTTTTTGTGGCCTTTTTCCGCTGGACGAACTTGGCGCCCCGGCCTTCGTGCGGTTATTTTTGGGTACGACTGTGCCCGCGGCCTATTTTTGGCACACAGAGGCCCCACGCAAAGTCTCGCGGCAATCCGAGTCCGGCGGACGAAGTGGGCCAGCCCCACCCCCCAAGGCTATAGCCCACCCATTTTTGTGTCCTTTTTCCACTGGACGAACTTGGCGCCACGGCCTTCGGGTGTTATTTTTGGGCGCGGCTGTGTACGCGGCCTATTTTTGGCACACGGAGGCCCCTCGTAAAGTCTCGCGCCATTTCGAGTCTGGCGGACGAAGTTGGCGAGCCCCACCCCCCAAGACTATAGCCCACCCGTTTTTGTGGCCTTTTTCCGGTGGACGAACTTGGCGTCCCGGCCTTCTGGCGGGTATTTTTGGGCGCGGCTGTGCCCGCGGTATATTTTTGGGACACGGAGGCCCCTCGCAAAGTCTCTCGCCACTCCGAGTCCGGCGGACGAAGTGGGCCAGCCCCACCCCCGAAGGCTATAGCCCATCCGTTTTTGTGGCCTTTTTCCGCTGGACGAACTTGGCGCCCCGGCCTTCGGGTGTTATTTTTGGACGCGGCTGTGTACGCGGCCTATTTTTGGCACACGGAGGTCCCTCGTAAAGTCTCGCACCATTTCGAGTCTTGCGGACGAAGTAGGCCAGCCCCACCCCCCAAGGCTATAGCCCACCCGTTTTTGTGGCCTTTTTCCGCTGGACGAACTTGGCGCCCCGACCTTCGGGCGGTTATTTTTGGGCACAGCTGTGCCCGCGGCCTAGTTTTGGCACACGGAGGCCCCTCGCAAAGTCTCGCGCCATTCCGAGTCCGGCGGACGAAGTGGGCCAGCCCCACCCCCCAAGGCTATAGCCCACCCATTTTTGTGGCCTTTTTCCACTGGACGAACTTGGCGCCACGGCCTTCGGGTGTTATTTTTGGGCGCGGCTGTGTACGCGGCCTATTTTTGGCACACGGAGGCCCCTCGCAAAGTCTCTCGCCACTCCGAGTCCGGCGGACGAAGTGGGCCAGCCCCACCCCCGAAGGCTATAGCCCATCCGTTTTTGTGGCCTTTTTCCGCTGGACGAACTTGGCGCCCCGGCCTTCGGGTGTTATTTTTGGGTGCGGCTGTGCCCGCGGCCTATTTTTGGCACACAGAGGCCCCTCGCAAAGTCTCGCGGCAATCCGAGTCCGGCGGACGAAGTGGGCCAGCCCCACCCCCCAAGGCTATAGCCCACCCATTTTTGTGGCCTTTTTCCACTGGACGAACTTGGCGCCCCGGCCTTTGGGTGTTATTTTTGGACGAGGCTGTGTACGCGGCCTATTTTTGGCACACGGAGGCCCCTCGTAAAGTCTCGCGCCATTTCGAGTCTTGCGGACGAAGTAGGCCAGCCCCGCCCCCCAAGGCTATAGCCCACCCGTTTTTGTGGCCTTTTTCCGCTGGACGAACTTGGCGCCCCGACCTTCGAGCGGTTATTTTTGGGCACAGCTGTGCCCGCGGCCTAGTTTTGGCACACGGAGGCCCCTCGCAAAGTCTCGCGCCATTCCGAGTCCGGCGGACGAAGTTGGCGAGCCCCACCCCCCAAGGCTATAGCCCACCCGTTTTTGTGGCCTTTTTCCGGTGGACGAACTTGGCGTCCCGGCCTTCTGGCGGGTATTTTTGGGCACGGCTGTGCCCGCGGTATATTTTTGGGACACGGAGGCCCCTCGCAAAGTCTCTCGCCACTCCGAGTCCGGCGGACGAAGTGGGCCAGCCCCACCCCCGAAGGCTATAGCCCATCCGTTTTTGTGGCCTTTTTCCGCTGGACGAACTTGGCGCCCCGGCCTTCGGGTGTTATTTTTGGACGCGGCTGTGTACGCGGCCTATTTTTGGCACACGGAGGTCCCTCGTAAAGTCTCGCACCATTTCGAGTCTTGCGGACGAAGTAGGCCAGCCCCACCCCCCAAGGCTATAGCCCACCCGTTTTTGTGGCCTTTTTCCGCTGGACGAACTTGGCGCCCCGACCTTCGGGCGGTTATTTTTGGGCACAGCTGTGCCCGCGGCCTAGTTTTGGCACACGGAGGCCCCTCGCAAAGTCTCGCGCCATTCCGAGTCCGGCGGACGAAGTGGGCCAGCCCCACCCCCCAAGGCTATAGCCCACCCATTTTTGTGGCCTTTTTCCACTGGATGAACTTGGCGCCACGGCCTTCGGGTGTTATTTTTGGGCGCGGCTGTGTACGCGGCCTATTTTTGGCACACGGAGGCCCCTCGCAAAGTCTCTCGCCACTCCGAGTCCGGCGGACGAAGTGGGCCAGCCCCACCCCCGAAGGCTATAGCCCATCCGTTTTTGTGGCCTTTTTCTGCTGGACGAACTTGGCGCCCCGGCCTTCGGGTGTTATTTTTGGGTGCGGCTGTGCCCGCGGCCTATTTTTGGCACACAGAGGCCCCTCGCAAAGTCTCGCGGCAATCCGAGTCCGGCGGACGAAGTGGGCCAGCCCCACCCCCCAAGGCTATAACCCACCCATTTTTGTGGCCTTTTTCCACTGGACGAACTTGGCGCCCCGGCCTTTGGGTGTTATTTTTGGACGAGGCTGTGTACGCGGCCTATTTTTGGCACACGGAGGCCCCTCGTAAAGTCTCGCGGCAATCCGAGTCCGGCGGACGAAGTGGGCCAGCCCCACCCCCCAAGGCTATAACCCACCCATTTTTGTGGCCTTTTTCCACTGGACGAACTTGGCGCCCCGGCCTTCGGGTGTTATTTTTGGACGCGGCTGTGTACGCGGCCTATTTTTGGCACACGGAGGTCCCTCGTAAAGTCTCGCGCCATTTCGAGTCTTGCGGACGAAGTAGGCCAGCCCCGCCCCCCAAGGCTATAGCCCACCCGTTTTTGTGGCCTTTTTCCGCTGGACGAACTTGGCGCCCCGACCTTCGGGCGGTTATTTTTGGGCACAGCTGTGCCCGCGGCCTAGTTTTGGCGCACGGAGGCCCCTCGCAAAGTCTCGCGCCATTCCGAGTCCGGCGGACGAAGTTGGCCAGCCCCACCCCCCAAGGCTATAGCCCACCCGTTTTTGTTGCCTTTTTCCGCTGGACGAACTTGGCGCCCCGGACTTCGTGCGGTTATTTTTGGGTGCGGCTGTGCCCGCGGCCTATTTTTGGCACACAGAGGCCCCTCGCAAAGTCTCGCGGCAATCCGAGTCCGGCGGACGAAGTGGGCCAGCCCCACCCCCCAAGGCTATAGCCCACCCATTTTTGTGGCCTTTTTCCACTGGACGAAAATGGCGCCCCGGCCTTTGGGTGTTATTTTTGGACGCGGCAGTGTACGCGGCCTATTTTTGGCACATGGAGGCCCCTCATAAAGTCTCGCGCCATTTCGAGTCTTGCGGACGAAGTAGGCCAGCCCCACCCCCCAAGGCTATAGCCCACCCGTTTTTGTGGCCTTTTTCCGCAGGACGAACTTGGCGCCCCGACCTTCGGGCGGTTATTTTTGGGCACAGCTGTGCCCGCAGCCTAGTTTTGGCACACGGAGGCCCCTCGCAACGTCTCGCGCCATTCCGAGTCCGGCGGACGAAGTTGGCCAGCCCCACCCCCCAAGGCTATAGCCCACCCGTTTTTATGGCTTTTTTCCACTGGACGAACTTGGCGCCCCGGCCTTCGAGCGGTTATTTTTTGGCGCAGCTGTGCCCGCGGCCTATTTTTGGCACACGGAGGCCCCTCGCAAAGTCTCGCGCCATTCCATGTCCGGCTGACGAAGTGGGCCAGCCCCACCCCCCAAGGCTATAGCCCACCCGTTTTTGTGGCCTTTTTCCGCTGGACGAACTTGGCGCCCCGGCCTTCGTGCGGTTATTTTTGGGTGCGGCTGTGCCCGCGGCCTATTTTTGGCACACAGAGGCCCCTCGCAAAGTCTCGCGGCAATCCGAGTCCGGCGGACGAAGTGGGCCAGCCCCACCCCCCAAGGCTATAGCCCACCCATTTTTGTGTCCTTTTTCCGCTGGACGAACTTGGCGCCACGGCCTTCGGGTGTTATTTTTGGGCGCGGCTGTGTACGCGGCCTATTTTTGGCACACGAAGGCCCCTCGTAAAGTCTCGCGCCATTTCGAGTCTGGCGGACGAAGTTGGCGAGCCCCACCCCCCAAGGCTATAGCCCACCCGTTTTTGTGGCCTTTTTCCGGTGGACGAACTTGGCGTCCCGGCCTTCTGGCGGGTATTTTTTGGCGCGGCTGTGCCCGCGGTCTATTTTTGGGAGACGGAGACCCCTCGCAAAGTCTCTCGCCACTCCGAGTCCGGCGGACGAAGTGGGCCAGCCCCACCCCCGAAGGCTATAGCCCATCCGTTTTTGTGGCCTTTTTCCGCTGGACGAACTTGGCGCCCCGGCCTTCGTGCGGTTATTTTTGGGTGCGGCTGTGCCCACGGCCTATTTTTTCCACACAGAGGCCCCTCACAAAGTCTCGCGGCAATCCGAGTCCGGCGGACGAAGTGGGCCAGCCCCTCCCCCCAAGGCTATAGCGCACCCGTTTTTTGGCAATTTTTCCGCTTGGGGGTTTGAGCGCGCCGAACTTCGGGGGGTTATTTTTGGGCGCGGCTGTGTCCGCGGCCTATTTTTGGCACGTGGAGGCCGCTCATAAAGTCTCACCCCATTCCGAGTCCGGCGGACGAAGTTGGCCAGCCCCTCCCCCCAAGGCTATAGCGCACCCTTTTTTTGGACATTTTTCCACTGGGGGGTTTGGGCGCGCCGAACTTCGGGGGGTTATTTTTGGGCGCGGCTGTGACCGAGGCCTATTTTTGGAACGCGGGGGCCACTCGTAAAGTCTCGCCCTATTCCGAGTCCGGCGGACGAAGTTGGCCAGCCCCTCCACCCAAGGCTATAGCGCACCCGTTTTTTGGCCATTTTTCAACTGGGGGGTTTGGGCGCGCCGACCTTCGGGGGGTTATTTTTGGGCGCGGCTGTGCCCGCGGCCTAGTTTTGGCACGCGGAGGCCGCTCGCAAAATCTCGCCCCATTCCGAGTCCGGCGGACGAAGTTAGCCAGCCCCTCCACCCAAGGCTATAGCCCACCCGTTTTTTGTCCATTTTTCCGCTGGGGGGTTTGGGCGCTCACCTTTGGGGGGTTATTTTTGGGCGCTGCTGTGCCCGCGGCCTATTTTTGGCACGCGGAGGCCACTCGCAAAGTCTCGCCCCATTCCGAGTCCGGCGGACGAAGTTGGCCAGCCCCTCCCCCCAAGGCTATAGCCCACCCGTTTTTTGCCCATTTTTCCGCTGGGGGGTTTGGGCGCGCCGACCTTCGGGGGGTTATTTTTGGGCGCGGCTGTGCCCGCGTCCTATTTTTGGCACGCGGAGGCCGCTCGCAAAGTTTCGTCCCATTCCGAGTCCGGCGGACGAAGTTGGCCAGCCCCACCCCCCAAGGATATAGCCCACCCGTTTTTGTGGCCTTTTTCCGCTGGACGAACTTGGCGCCCCGGCCTTCGGGCGGGTATTTTTGGGCGCGGTTGTGCCCGTGGCCTATATTTGGCACACGGAGGCACCTCGCAAAGTCTTGCGCCATTCCGAGCCCGACGGACGAAGTTGGCCAGCCCCACCCCCCAAGGCTATAGCCCACCCGTTTTTGTGGCCTTTTTCCGTTGGACGAACTAGTCGCCCCGGCCTTCGGGTGGCTATTTTTAGGCGCGGCTGTGCCCGCGGCCTATTTTTTGCACACGGAGGCGCCTCGCAAAGTCTCGCGCCATTCCGAGTCCGGCGGATGAAGTTGGCCAGCTCCACCCCCCAAGGCTATAGCCCACCCATTTTTGTGGCCTTTTTCCGCAGGACGAACTTGGCGCCTCGGCCTTCGGGCGGCTATTTTTAGGCGCGGCTGTGCCCGCGGCCTATTTTTGGCACACGGAGGCGCCTCGCAAAGTCTCGCGCCATTCCGAGTCCGGCGGATGAAGTTGGCCAGCCCCAACCCCCAAGGCTATAGCCCACCCGTTTTTGTGGCCTTTTTCAGCTGGACGATCTTGGCGCCCCGGCCTTCGGGCGGGTATTTTTGGGCGTGGCTGTGCCCACGACCTATTTTTGGCACACGGAGGTGCCTCGCAAAGTCTCGCGCCATTCCGAGTCCGGCGGATGAAGTGGGCCAGCCCCACCCCCCAAGGCTATAGCCCACCCGTTTTTGTGGCCTTTTTCCGCTGGACGAACTTGGCGCCCCGGCCTTCGGGCGGGTATTTTTGGGCGCGGTTGTGCTCGCGGCCTATATTTGGCACACGGAGGCACCTCGCAAAGTCTTGCGCTATTCCGAGCCCGACGGACGAAGTTGGCCAGCCCCACCCCCCAAGGCTATAGCCCACCCGTTTTTGTGGCCTTTTTCCGCAGGACGAACTTGTCGCCCCGGCCTTCGAGCGTCTATTTTTAGGCGCGGCTGTGCCCGCGGCCTATTTTTGGCACACGGAGGCGCCTCGCAAAGTCTCGCGCCATTCCGAGTCCGGCGGATGAAGTTGGCCAGCTCCACCCCCCAAGGCTATAGCCCACAAATTTTTGTGGCCTTTTTCCGCAGGACGAACTTGGCGCCTCGGCCTTAGGGCGGCTATTTTTAGGCGCGGCTGTGCCCGCGGCCTATTTTTGGCACACGGAGGTGCCTCGCAAAGTCTCGCGCCATTCCGAGTCCGGCAGATGAAGTTGGCCAGCCCCAACCCCCAAGGCTATAGCCCACCCGTTTTTGTGGCCTTTTTCAGTTGGACGATCTTGGCGCCCCGGCCTTCGGGCGGGTATTTTTGGGCGTGGCTGTGCCCACGACCTATTTTTGGCACACGGAGGTGCCTCGCAAAGTCTCGCGCCATTCCGAGTCCGGCGGACGAAGTGGGCCAGCCCCACCCCCCAAGGCTATAGCCCACCCGTTTTTGTGACCTTTTTTCGCTGGACGAACTTGGCGCCCCGGCCTTCGGGTGGGTATTTTTGGCGCGGCTGTGCCCGCAGCCTATTTTTGGCACACGGAGTCGCCTCGCAAAGTCTCGCGCCATTCCGAGTCCGGCGGACGAAGTTGGCCAGCCCCACCCCCCAAGGCTATAGCCCACTCGTTTTTGTGGCCTTTTTCCGCTGGCCGAACATGGCGCCCCGGCCTTTGGGCGCGGCTGAGCCTGCGGCCTATTTTTGGCACATGGATGCGTCTCGCAAACTCTCGCGCCAGTCCGAGTCCTGCGGACGAAGTCGGCCAGCCCCACCCCCCAAGGCTATAGCCCACCATTTTTGTGGCCTTTTTCCGCTGGACGAACTTGGCGCCCCGGCCTTCGGGCGGGTATTTTTGGGTACCGCTTTGCCCGCAGCCTATTTTTGGCACACGGAGGCCCCTCACAAAGTCTCGCGCCAATCCGAGTCCGGCGGACGAAGTTGGCCAGCCCCACCCCTCAAGGCTATTGGCCACCCGTTTTTGTGGCCTTTTTCCGCTGGACGAACTTGGTGCCCCGGCCTTCGGGCGGGTATTTTTAGTCGCGGCTGTGCCCGCGGCCTATTTTTGCAACACGGAGGCACCTTGCAAAGTCTCGCTCCATTCCGATTCCGGCGGACGAAGTTGGCCATCCCACCCCGCAAGGCTATAGCCCACCCGTTTTTGTGGCCTTTTACCGCTGGATGAACTTGGTGCCCCGGCCTTCGGGCAGGTATTTTTGGGCGCGGCTGTGCCCGCGGCCTATTTTTGGCTCACGGAGGTGCCTCGCAAAGTCTCGCGCTATTCCGAGTCCGGCGGACGAAGTGGGCCAGCCCCACCCCCCAAGGCTATAGCCCACCCGTTTTTGTGGCCTTTTTCCGCTGGACGAACTTGGCGCCCCGGCCTTCGGGCGGGTATTTTTGGGCGCGGTTGTGCCCGCGGCCTATATTTGGCACACGGAGGCACCTCGCAAAGTCTTGCGCCATTCCGAGCCCGACGGACGAAGTTGGCCAGCCCCACCCCCCAAGGCTATAGCCCACCCGTTTTTGTGGCCTTTTTCCGCTGGACGAACTTGTCGCCCCGGCCTTCGGGCGGCTATTTTTAGGCGCGGCTGTGCCCGCGGCCTATTTTTGGCACACGGAGGCGCCTCGCAAAGTCTCGCGCCATTCCGAGTCCGGCGGATGAAGTTGACCAGCTCCACCCCCCAAGGCTATAACCCACCCATTTTTGTGGCCTTTTTCCGCAGGACGAACTTGGCGCCTCGGCGTTCGGGCGGCTATTTTTAGGCGCGGCTGTGCCCGCGGCCTATTTTTGGCACACGGAGGCGCCTCGCAAAGTCTCGCGCCATTCCGAGTCCGGCGGATGAAGTTGGCCAGCCCCAACCCCCAAGGCTATAGCCCACCCGTTTTTGTGGCCTTTTTCCGCTGGACGAACTTGGCGCCCCGGCCTTCGGGCGGGTATTTTTAGTCGCGGCTGTGCCCGCGGCCTATTTTTGCAACACGGAGGCACCTTGCAAAGTCTCGCTCCATTCCGATTCCGGCGGACGAAGTTGGCCATCCCACCCCGCAAGGCTATAGCCCACCCGTTTTTGTGGCCTTTTACCGCTGGATGAACTTGGTGCCCCGGCCTTCGGGCAGGTATTTTTGGGCGCGGCTGTGCCCGCGGCCTATTTTTGGCTCACGGAGGTGCCTCGCAAAGTCTCGCGCTATTCCGAGTCCGGCGGACGAAGTGGGCCAGCCCCACCCCCCAAGGCTATAGCCCACCCGTTTTTGTGGCCTTTTTCCGCTGGACGAACTTGGCGCCCCGGCCTTCGGGCGGGTATTTTTGGGCGCGGTTGTGCCCGCGGCCTATATTTGGCACACGGAGGCACCTCGCAAAGTCTTGCGCCATTCCGAGCCCGACGGACGAAGTTGGCCAGCCCCACCCCCCAAGGCTATAGCCCACCCGTTTTTGTGGCCTTTTTCCGCTGGACGAACTTGTCGCCCCGGCCTTCGGGCGGCTATTTTTAGGCGCGGCTGTGCCCGCGGCCTATTTTTGGCACACGGAGGCGCCTCGCAAAGTCTCGCGCCATTCCGAGTCCGGCGGATGAAGTTGACCAGCTCCACCCCCCAAGGCTATAACCCACCCATTTTTGTGGCCTTTTTCCGCAGGACGAACTTGGCGCCTCGGCGTTCGGGCGGCTATTTTTAGGCGCGGCTGTGCCCGCGGCCTATTTTTGGCACACGGAGGCGCCTCGCAAAGTCTCGCGCCATTCCGAGTCCGGCGGATGAAGTTGGCCAGCCCCAACCCCCAAGGCTATAGCCCACCCGTTTTTGTGGCCTTTTTCCGCTGGACGAACTTGGCGCCCCGGCCTTCGGGCGGGTATTTTTGGGCGTGGCTGTGCCCACGACCTATTTTTGGAACACGGAGGTGCCTCGCAAAGTCTCGCGCCATTCCGAGTCCGGCGGACGAAGTGGGCCAGCCCCACCCCCCAAGGCTATAGCCCACTCGTTTTTGTGGCCTTTTTCCGCTGGCCGAACATGGCGCCCCGGCCTTTGGGGGCGGCTGAGCCTGCGGCCTATTTTTGGCACATGGATGTGCCTCGCAAACTCTCGCGCCAGTCCGAGTCCGGCGGACGAAGTCGGCCAGCCCCACCCCCCAAGGCTATAGCCCACCATTTTTGTGGCCTTTTTCCGCTGGACGAACTTGGCGCCCCGGCCTTCGGGCGGGTATTTTTGGGTACCGCTTTGCCTGCAGCCTATTTTTGGCACACGGAGGCCCTTCGCAAAGTCTCACGCCAATCCGAGTCCGGCGGACGAAGTTGGCCAGCCCCACCCCTCAAGGCTATTGGCCACCCGTTTTTGTGGCCTTTTTCCGCTGGACGAACTTGGTGCCCCGGCCTTCGGGCGGGTATTTTTGGTCGCGGCTGTGCCCGCGGCCTATTTTTGCCACACGGAGGCGCCTTGCAAAGTCTCGTTCCATTCCGATTCCGGCGGACGAAGTTGGCCATCCCACCCCCCAAGGCTATAGCCCACCCGTTTTTGTGGCCTTTTACCGCTGGATGAACTTGGTGCCCCGGCCTTCGGGCAGGTATTTTTGGGCGCGGCTGTGCCCGCGGCCTATTTTTGGCTCACGGAGGCGCCTCGCAAAGTCTCGCGCCATTCCAAGTCCGGCGGACGAAGTTGGCCAGCCGCACCCCCCAAGGCTTTAGCCCACCTGATTTTGTGGCCTTTTTCCGCTGGACGAACTTGGCGCCGCAGCCTTCGGGCAGGTATTTTTGGGTGAGGCTGTGCCCGCGGCCTATTTTTGGCACACGGAGTCGCCTCACAAAGTCTCGCTCCATTCCGAGTCCGGCGGACGAAGTTGGCCAACCCCACCCCCCAAGGCTATAGCCCACCCGATTTTGTGGCCTTTTTCCGCTGGACGAACTTGGCGCTCTGGCCTTCGGGCGGGTATTTTTGGGCGCGGCAGTGCCCGCGGCCTATTTTTGGCACACGGAGTCGCCTCATAAAGTCTCGCGCCATTCCGAGTCCGGCGGACGAAGTTGGCCAGCCCCACCCCCCAAGCCTATAGCCCACCCGTTTTTGCGGCCATTTTCAGCTGGACGAACTTGGCACCCCGGCCTTCGGGTGGGTATTTTTTGGCGCGGCTGTGCACGCGGCCTATTTTTTGCACAAGGAGGCGCCTCGTAATGTCTCCCGCCATTCCGAGTCCGGCGGACGAAGGGGGCCAGCCCCACCCCCCAAGGCTATAGGCCACACGTTTTTGTGGCCTTTTTCCGCTGGACGAACTTGGCGCCCCGGCCTTCGGGCGGGTATTTTTTGGCGCGGCTGTGCACGCGGCCTATTTTTTGCACAAGGAGGCGCCTCGTAATGTCTTCCGCCATTCCGAGTCCGGCGGACGAAGTGAGCCAGCCCCACCCCCCAAGGCTATAGGCCACCCGTTTTTGTGGCCTTTATCCGCTGGACGAACTTGGCGCCCCGGCCTTCGGGCGGGTATTTTTGGCGCGGCTGTGCCCGCGGCCTATTTTTGGCACACGGAGTCGCCTCGCAAAGTCTCGCGCCATTCCGAGTCCGGCGGACGAAGTTGGCCAGCCCCACCCACCAAGGCTATAGCCCACCCGTTTTTGTGGCCTTTTTCCGCTGGACGAACTTGGCGCCCCGGCCTTCGGGCGGGTAATTTTGGCCGCGGCTGTGATCGTGCCCTATTTTTGGCACACGGAGGCACCTCGCAAAGACTCGCGCCATTCTGAGTCCGAAGGACGAAGTTGGCCAGCCCCACCCCCCAAGGCTATAGCCCACCCGTTTTTGGGGCCTTTTTCCGCTGGAGAACTTGGCACCGCGGCCTTCGGGGGGCTATTTTTAGGCGCCGCTGTGCCCGCGGCCAATTTTTGGCACACGGAGGCACCTCGCAAAGTCTCGCGCCATTCCGAGTCCGGCGGACGAAGTTGGCCAGCCCCACCCCCCAAGGCTATAGCCCACCCGATTTTGTGGCCTTTTTCCGCTGGACGAACTTGGCGCTCCGGCCTTCGGGCGGGTATTTTTTGGCGCAGCTGTGCACGCGGACTATTTTTGGCACACGGAGGCACCTCGTAAAGTCTCGTGCCATTCCGACTCCGGCAGACGAAGTGGGCCAGCCCCACCCCCCAAGACTATAGCCCACCCGTTTTTGTGGCCTTTTTCCGCTGGACGAACTTGGCGTCCCGGCCTTCGGGCGGGTATTTTTCGGCGCGGCTGTGCCCGCGGCGGGTATTTCTGGCACAAAGAAGTTCCTCGCAAAGGCTCGCGCCATTCCGAGTCCAGCGGACTAAGCTGGCCAGCCCCACCCCCCAAGGCTATAGCCCACCCGTTTTTGTGGCCGTTTTCCGCTGGATGAACTTGGCGCAACGGCCTTCGGGCAGGTATTTTTGGATGCGGCTGTGCTCGCGGCCTATTTTTGGCACACGGAGGCGCCTTACAAAGTCTCGTGCCATTCCGAGTCCGGCGGACGAAGTTGGCCAGCCCCATCCCCCAAGGCTATAGCCGACCCGTTTTTGTGTCCTTTTTCCGCTGGACGAACTTGGCGCCTCGGCCTTCGGGTGGGTATTTTTGGGCGCGGCTGTGCCCGCGGTGGGTATTGTTGGCACACAGAAGTGCCTCGCAAAGGCTCGCGCCATTCCGAGTTCAGCGGACAAAGCTGGCGAGCCCATCCCCCCAACGCTATAGCCCACCCGTTTTTGTGGCCTTTTTCCGCTGGATGAACTTGGCGCCACGGCCTTCGGGCGGGTATTTTTGGACGCGGCTGTGCCCGCGGCCTATTTTTGGCACACGGAGGCGCCTCGCAAAGTCTCGCGCCATTCCGAGTCCGGCGGACGAAGTGGGCCAGCCCCACCCCCCAAGGCTATAGCCTACCCGTTTTTGTGGCCTTTTTCCGCTGGACGACCTTGGCGCCCCGGCCTTCGGGCGGGTATTTTTGGACACGGCTGTGCCCACGGCCTATTTTTGGCACACGGAGGCGCCTCGCAAAGTCTCGCGCCATTCCGAGTCCGGCGGACGAAGTGGGCCAGCCCCACCCCCCAAGGCTATAGCCTACCCGTTTTTGTGGCCTTTTTCCGCTGGACGACCATGGCGCCCCGGCCTTCGGGCGGGTATTTTTGGGCGCAGCTGTGCCCGTGGACTATTTTTGGCACATGGAGGCACCTCGCAAAGTGTCGTGCCATTCCGAGTCCGGCAGACGATGTTGGCCAGCCCCACCCCTCAAGGCTATAGCCCACCCGTTTTTGTGGCCTTTTTCAGCTGGACGAACTTGCCGCCACGGCCTTCGGGCGGGTATTTTAGGACGTGACTGTGCCCGCGGCCTATTTTTGGCCCATGGAGGCGCCTCACAAAGTCTCGCGCCATTCCGAGTCCGTCGGACGAAGTTGGCCAGCCCCACCCCCCAAGGCTATAGCCCACACGTTTTTGTGGCCTTTTACCGCTGGACGAACTTGGCGCCCCGGCCTTCGGGCGGGTATTTTTGGGCGCGGCTGTGCCCGCGGTGGGTATTGTTGGCACACAGAGGTGCCTCGCAAAGTCTCGCGCCATTCCGAGTCCAGCGGACGAAGCTGGCCTGCCCCACCCCCCAAGGCTATAGCCCGCCCGTTTTTGTGGCCTTTTTCCGCTGGACGAACTTGGCGCCCCGGCCTTCGGGCGGGTATTTTTTGGTGAGGCTGTGCCCGCGGCCCCTTTTTGGCACACGGAGGCGCCACGTAAAGTCTCGTCCCATTCCGAGTCCGGCGGACGAAGTTGGGCTGCCCCACCCCCCAAGGCTATAGCCCACCCGTTTTTGTGGCCTTTTTCCGCTGGACGAACTTGGCGCCCCGGCCTTCGGGCGGGTATTTTTGGGCGCGGCTGTGCCCGCGGCCTATTTTTGGCACGCGGAGGCCGCTCGCAAAGTCTCGACCCATTCCGAGTCTGGCGGACGAAGTTGGCCAGCCAATCCCCCCAAGGCTATAGCCCACCCGTTTTTTGGCCATTTTTCCACTGGGGGGTTTGGGCGCGCCGACCTTCGGGGGGTTATTTTGGGGCGCGGCTGTGCCCGCGGCCGATTTTTGGCACGCGGAGGCCGCTCGCAAAGTCTCGCCCCATTCCGAGTCCGGTGGACGGAGTGGGCCAGCCCCTCCCCTCAAGCCTATAGCCCACCCGTTTTTTGGCCATTTTTCCAATGGGGGGTCTGGGTGCGTCGACCTTCGGGGCGTTATTTTTGTGCGTGGCTGTGCCCGCTGCTTATTTTTTGCACGCGGAGGCTGCTCGCAAAGTCTCTCCCCATTCCGAGTCCGGCGGACGAAGTGGGCAAGCCCCTCCCCCCAAGGCTATAGCCCACCCGTTTTTTGGCCATTTATCCGCTGGTGGGTTTGGGCGCGCCGACCTTCGGGGGGTTATTTTTGGGCACGGCTGTGCCCGCGGCCTATTTTTCGTACGCGGAGGCTGCTCATAAAGTCTCGCCCCATTCTGAGTCCGGCGGACGAAGTGGGCCAGCCCCTCCCCTCAAGGCTATAGCCCACCCGTTTTTTGGCCATTTTTCTGATGGGGGGTTTGGGTGCGCCGACCATCGGGCGGTTATTTTTGTGCGCGGCTGTGCCCGCGGCCTAATTTTGGCACGCGGAGGCCGCTCACAAAGTCTCGCCCCATTCCGAGTCCGGCGGACGAAGTCGGCCAGCCCCTCCCCCCAAGGTTGTAGCCCACCCGTTTTTTGGACATTTTTCCGCTGGGGGTTTTGGCGCGCCGACCTTCGGGGGGTTATTTTTGGGCGCGGCTGTCTCCACGGCCTATTTTTGGAACGCGGAGGCCGCTCGCAAAGTCTCGCCCCATTCCGAGTCCGGCGGACGAAGTCGGCCAGCCCCTCCCCCCAAGGCTATAACCCACCCGTGTTTTGGCCATTTTTCCGCTGGGGGGTTTGGGCGCGCCTACCTTCGGGCGGTTATTTTTGGGCGCGGCTGTGACCGAAGCCTATTTTTGGCACGTGCAGGCCGCTCGCAAAGTCTAGCCCCATTCCGAGTCCGGCGGACGAAGTCGGCCAGCCGAACCCCCCAAGGCTATAGCCCACCCGTTTTTGTGGCCTTTTTCCGCTGGACGAACTTGGTGCCCCGGCCTTCGGGCGGTTATTTTTGAGCGCGCTCTGCCCGGGCCCTATTTTTGGCACACGGAGGCCGCTCGCAAAGTCTCGCGCCATTCCGAGTCCGGCGGACAAAGTTGTCCAGCCCCACCCCCCAAGGCTATAGCCCACCCGTTTTTGTGGCCTTTTTTCGCTGGACAAACTTGGCGCCCCGGCCTTCGGGCGGTTATTTTTGGCCGCGGCTGTGCCCGGGACCTATTTTTGGCACACGGAGGCCGCTCGCAAAGTCTCACGCCATTCCCAGTCCGGCGGAAGAAGTTGGCCAGCCCCACCCCCCAAGGCTATAGCCCACCCGTTTTTGTGGCCTTTTTTCCGCTGGACGAACATGGCGCCCCGGCCTTCGGGCGGTTATTTTTGGACGCGGCTGCTCTTGGGCCCTATTTATGGCACACGGAGGCCGCTCGCAAAGTCTCGCGCCATTCCGAGTCCGGCGGACAAAGTTGTCCAGCCCCACCCCCCAAGGCTATAGCCCACCCGTTTTTGTGGCCTTTTTCCGCTGGACGAACTTGGCGCCCCGGTCTTCGGGGGGTTATTTTTGGGAGCGGCTGTGCCCGTGGCCTATTTTTGGCATGCGGAGGCCGCTCGCAAAGTCTCACCCCATTCCTAGTCCGGCGGACGAAGTTGGCCAGCCCCTCCCCCCAACGGTATAGTCCACCCGTTTTTTGGCCATTTTTCCGCTGGGGGGTTTGGGCGCGCCGACCTTCGGGCAGTTATTTTTGGGTGCGGCTGTGCCCGCGGCCAATTTTTGGCACGTGGAGGCCGCTCGCAAAGTCTCGCCCCATTCCGAGTCCGGCGGACGAAGTTGGCCAGCCCCTCCCCCCAAGGCTATAGCCCACCCGTTTTTTGGCCATTTTTCCGCTGGACGAACTTGGCGGCCCGGTCTTCCAGCGGTTATTTTTGGGTACGGCTGTGTCCGCGGCCTATTTTTGGTACGCGGATGCCACTCGCAAAGTTTCGACCCATTCCGAGTCCGGCGGACGAAGTTGGCCAGCCCCTCCCCCCAAGGCTATAGCCCACCCATTTTTTGGCCATTTTTCCGCTGGACGAACTTGGCGCCCCGGCCTTCGGGCGGTTATTTTTGGGTGCGGCTGTGCCCGCGGCCTATTTTTGGCACGCGGAGGCCGCTTGCAAAGTCTCACCCCATTCCGAGTGTGGCGGACGAAGTGGGCCAGCCCCTCCCCCCAAGGCTATAGCCCACCCGTTTTTTGGCCATTTTTTCCACTGGGGGGTTTGGGCGCAACGACCTTCCGGGGGTTATTTTTGGGCGCGGCTGTGCCAGCGGCCTATTTTTGGCACGCGGAGGCCACTCGCAAAGTCTCACTCCATTCCGAGTGCGGCGGATGAAGTTGGCCAGCCCCTCCCCCCAAGGCTATAGCCCACCCGGTTTTTGGCCATTTTTCCGCGGGACGAACTTGGCGCCCCGGCCTTCGGGCTGTTCTTTTTGGGCGCGGCTGTGCCCGCGGCTTATTTTTGGCACGCAGAGGCCGTTCGCAAAGTCTCGCCCCATTCCGAGTCCCGCGGACGAAGTGGGCCAGCCCCTCCCCCCAAGATTATAGCTCACCCATTTTTTGGCCATTTTACCGCTGGACGAACTTGGCGCCCCGGCCTTCGGGCAGTTATTTTTGGGCGGGGCTGTGCCCGCGGCCTATTTTTGGCACGCGGACGCCGCTCGCAAAGTCTCACCCCATTCCGAGTCCGGCGGACGAAGTTGGCCAGCCCCTCCCCCCAAGGCTATAGCCCACCGTTTTTTGGCCATTTTTCCGCTGGACGAACTTCGCGCCCCGGCCTTCGGGCTGTTATTATTGGGCGCGGCTGTGTCCGCGGCCTATTTTTGGCACGCGGAGGCCGCTCGCAAAGTCTCGCCCCATTCCGAGTCCGGTGGACGAGGTTGGCCAGCCCCTCCCCCCAAGGATATAGCCCACCCGTTTTTTGGCCATTTTTCCGCTGGGGGGTTTGGGCGCGCCGACCTTCGGGCGGTTATTTTTGGGTGCGGCTGTGCCCGCGGCCTATTTTTAGTACGCGGAGGCCGCTCGCCAAGTTTCGCCCCATTCCGAGTCTTGCGGACGAAGTCGGCCAGCCCCTCCCCCCAAGGCTATAGCCCACCCGTTTTTTGGCCATTTTTCAACTGGACGAACTTGGCGCCCCGGCCTTCGGGCTGTTATGTTAGGGCGCGGCTGTACCCGCGGCCTATTATTGGCACGCGGAGGCCGCTCGCAAAGTCTCGCCCCATTCCGAGTCCGGCGGACGAAGTGGGCCCTATTTATGGCACACGGAGGCCGCTCGCAAAGTCTCGCGCCATTCCGAGTCCGGCGGACAAAGTTGTCCAGCCCGACCCCCCAAGGCTATAGCCCACCCGTTTTTTGGCCATTTTTCCGCTGGACGAACTTGGCGCCCCGGCCTTCGGGCGGTTATTTTTGGGTACGGCTGTGCCCGCGGCCTATTTTTGGTACGCGGAGGCCGCTTGCAAAGTCTCGCCCCATTCCGAGTCCGGCGGATGAAGTTGGCCAGCCCCTCCCCCCAAGGCTATAGCCCACCCGTTTTTTGGCCATTTTTCCGCTGGACGAACTTCGCGCCCCGGCCTTCGGGCTGTTATTATTGGGCGCGGCTGTGTCCGCGGCCTATTTTTGGCACGCGGAGGCCGCTCGCAAAGTCTCGCCCCATTCCGAGTCCGGTGGACGAGGTTGGCCAGCCCCTCCCCCCAAGGATATAGCCCACCCGTTTTTTGGCCATTTTTCCGCTGGGGGGTTTGGGAGTTCGGCCCATTCCGAGTTTTGCCAGCCCCCTCCCAAGGCTATAGGCAGCCTATTTTTAGGCCATTTTCAAGCTTGACGAACTTGGCGCCCGGTTATTTTGGGCGCGCGGGCTGTTAGTCTTAGTACGCGGGCCAGCCCTCCCCCAAGGCTATAGTGGGCCACACCCCAAGGCCATTTTTCAACTGGGCGAGTCTGGCGCCGGCCATTCGGGCTGTTATGTTAGGCGCGGCTGTGAGTGGGGCTATTATTGGCACGCGGAGGCCGCCGCAAGTCTATAGCCCATTCCGATTCCGGCGGACTATGTGGGCCAGCCCCTCCCCCCAAGGCTATAGCCCACCCGTTTTTTGGCCATTTTTCCGCTGGACGAACTTGGCGCCCCGGCCTTCGGGCGGTTAGTTTTGGGCGCGGCTGTGCCCGCGGCCTATTTTTGGCACGCCGAGGCCACTCGCCAAGTCTCGTCCCATTCCGAGTCTGGCGGACGAAGTGGGCTTGTCCCTCCCCCCAAGGCTATAGCCCGCCCGTTTTTTGGTCATTTTTCCGCTGGACGAACTTGGCGCCCCGGCCTTCGGGCGGTTATTTTTGGGCGCGGCTGTGCCCACGGCCTATTTTTAGCACGCGGACGCCGCTCGCCATGTCTCGCCCCTTTCCGAGTCTGGCGGACGAAGTGGGCCAGCCCCTCCCCCCAAGGCTATAGCCCACCCGTTTTTTGGCCATTTTTCCGCTGGACGAACTTGGCGCCCCGGCCTTCGGGCGGTTATGTTAGGGCGCGGCTGTGCCCGCGGCCTATTTTTGGCGCGCGGAGTCCGCTCGCAAAGTCTCGCCGCATTCCGAGTCCGGCGGACGAAGTGGGCCAGCCCTTCGCCCAAGGCTATAGCCCACCCGTTTTTTGGCCATTTTTCCGCTGGACGAACTTGGCGCCCCGGCCTTCGGGCGGTTATTTTTGGGCGCGGCTGTGCCCGCGGCCTATTTTTGGCATGCGGAGTCCGTTCGCAAAGTCTCGACCCATTCCAAGTCCGGCGGACGAAGTTGGCCAGCCCCTCCCCCCATGGCTATAGCCCACCCGTTTTTTGGCCATTTTTCCGCTGGATGAATTTCGGGCAGTTATTTTTGGGCGCGGCTGTGCCCACGGCCTATTTTTGGCACACGGAGGCCGCTCGCAAAGTCTCGCCCCATTCCACGTCTGGCGGACGAAGTCGACCAGCCCCTCCCCCCAAGGCTATAGCCCACCCGTTTTTTGGCCATTTTTCCGCTGGACGAACTTGGCGCCCCGGCCTTCGGGCGGTTATTTATGGATACGGCTGTGCCCGCGGTCTATTTTTGGCACGCGGAGGCCGCTCGCAAAGTCTCGTCCCATTCCTAGTCCGGCGGACGAAGTTGGCCAGCCCCTCCCCCCAAGGCAATAGCCCACCCGTTTTTTGGCCATTTTTCCGCTGGATGAACTTCGGGAGGTTATTTTTGGGCGCGGCTGTGTCCGCGGCCTATTTTTGTAACACGGAGCCCGCTCGCAAAGTCTCGCCCCATTCCGAGTACGGCGGACGAAGTCGGCCAGCCCCTCCCCCCAAGGCTATAGCCCTCCCGTTTTTTGGCCTATTTTCCGCTGGGGGGTTTGGGCGCGCCGACATTCGGGCTTGTTATTTTTGGGTACGGCTGTGTCCGTGGACTATTTTTGACACGCGGAGGCCGCTCGTAAAGTCTCGTCCCATTCCGAGTCCGGCGGATGAAGTTGGCCAGCCCCTCCCCCCAAGGCTATAGCCCACCCGTTTTTTGGCCATTTTTCCGCTGGACGAACTTCGCGCCCCGGCCTTCGGGCTGTTATTATTGGGCGCGGCTGTGTCCGCGGCCTATTTTTGGCACGCGGAGGCCGCTCGCAAAGTCTCGCCCCATTCCGAGTCCGGTGGACGAGGTTGGCCAGCCCCTCCCCCCAAGGATATAGCCCACCCGTTTTTTGGCCATTTTTCCGCTGGGGGGTTTGGGCGCGCCGACCTTCGGGCGGTTATTTTTGGGCGCGGCTGTGCCCGCAGCCTATTTTTAGTACGCGGAGGCCGCTCGCCAAGTTTCGCCCCATTCCGAGTCTTGCGGACGAAGTGGGCCAGCCCCTCCCCCCAAGGCTATAGCCCACCCGTTTTTTGGCCATTTTTCAACTGGACGAACTTGGCGCCCCGGCCTTCGGGCTGTTATGTTAGGGCGCGGCTGTGCCCGCGGCCTATTATTGGCACGCGGAGGCCGCTCGCAAAGTCTCGCCCCATTCCGAGTCCGGCGGACGAAGTGGGCCAGCCCCTCCCCCCAAGGCTATAGCCCACCCGTTTTTTGGCCATTTTTCCGCTGGACGAACTTGGCGCCCCGGCCTTCGGGCGGTTAGTTTTGGGCGCGGCTGTGCCCGCGGCCTATTTTTGGCACGCCGAGGCCACTCGCCAAGTCTCGTCCCATTCCGAGTCTGGCGGACGAAGTGGGCCAGTCCCTCCCCCCAAGGCTATAGCCCGCCCGTTTTTTGGTCATTTTTCCGCTGGACGAACTTGGCGCCCCGGCCTTCGGGCGGTTATTTTTGGGCGCGGCTGTGCCCACGGCCTATTTTTAGCACGCGGACGCCGCTCGCCATGTCTCGCCCCTTTCCGAGTCTGGCGGACGAAGTGGGCCAGCCCCTCCCCCCAAGGCTATAGCCCACCCGTTTTTTGGCCATTTTTCCGCTGGACGAACTTGGCGCCCCGGCCTTCGGGCTGTTATGTTAGGGCGCGGCTGTGCCCGCGGCCTATTTTTGGCGCGCGGAGTCCGCTCGCAAAGTCTCGCCGCATTCCGAGTCCGGCGGACGAAGTGGGCCAGCCCTTCGCCCAAGGCTATAGCCCACCCGTTTTTTGGCCATTTTTCCGCTGGACGAACTTGGCGCCCCGGCCTTCGGGCGGTTATTTTTGGGCGCGGCTGTGCCCGCGGCCTATTTTTGGCATGCGGAGTCCGTTCGCAAAGTCTCGACCCATTCCAAGTCCGGCGGACGAAGTTGGCCAGCCCCTCCCCCCATGGCTATAGCCCACCCGTTTTTTGGCCATTTTTCCGCTGGATGAATTTCGGGCAGTTATTTTTGGGCGCGGCTGTGCCCACGGCCTATTTTTGGCACACGGAGGCCGCTCGCAAAGTCTCGCCCCATTCCACGTCTGGCGGACGAAGTCGACCAGCCCCTCCCCCCAAGGCTATAGCCCACCCGTTTTTTGGCCATTTTTCCGCTGGACGAACTTGGCGCCCCGGCCTTCGGGCGGTTATTTATGGATACGGCTGTGCCCGCGGTCTATTTTTGGCACGCGGAGGCCGCTCGCAAAGTCTCGTCCCATTCCTAGTCCGGCGGACGAAGTTGGCCAGCCCCTCCCCCCAAGGCAATAGCCCACCCGTTTTTTGGCCATTTTTCCGCTGGATGAACTTCGGGAGGTTATTTTTGGGCGCGGCTGTGTCCGCGGCCTATTTTTGTAACACGGAGCCCGCTCGCAAAGTCTCGCCCCATTCCGAGTACGGCGGACGAAGTCGGCCAGCCCCTCCCCCCAAGGCTATAGCCCTCCCGTTTTTTGGCCTATTTTCCGCTGGGGGGTTTGGGCGCGCCGACATTCGGGCTTGTTATTTTTGGGTACGGCTGTGTCCGTGGACTATTTTTGACACGCGGAGGCCGCTCGTAAAGTCTCGTCCCATTCCGAGTCCGGCGGACGAAGTTGGCCTGCCCCTCCAGCCAAGGCTATAGGCCACCCGTTTTTTGGCCATTTTTCCGCTGGACGAACTTGGCGCCCCGGCCTTCGGGCAGTTATTTTTGGGCACGGCTGTGCCCGTGGCCTATTTTTGGCACGCGGAGGCCGCTTACAAAGTCTCACCACATTTCGAGTCCGGCGGACGAAGTTGGCCTGCCCCTCCCGCCAAGGCTATAGCCCAACCGTTTTTTGGCCATTTTTCCGCTGGACGAACTTGGCGCCCTGGCTTTCGGGCGGTTATTTTTGGGCGCGGCTCTGCCCGTGGACTATTTTTGGCACACGGAGGCTGCTCGCAAAGTCTCGCCCCATTCCGAGTCCTGCGGACGATGTTGGCCAGCCCCTCCCCCCAAGGCTATAGCCCACCCGTTTTTTGGCCATTTTTCCGCTGGACGAACTTGGCGCCCCGGCCTTCGGGAGGTTATTTTTGGGTGCGGCTGTGCCCGCGGCCTATTTTTGGCACGCGGAGGCCGCTCGAAAAGTCTCGCCCCTTTCCGAGTCTGGCGGACAAAGTTGTCCAGCCCCACCCCCCAAGGCTATAGCCCACCCGTTTTTGTGGCCTTTTTCCGCTGGACAAACTTGGCGCCCCGGCCTTCGGGTGGTTATTTTTGGCCGCGGCTGTGCCCGGGACCTATTTTTGGCACACGGAGGCCGCTCGCAAAGTCTCGCGCCATTCCCAGTCCGGCGGAAGAAGTTGGCCAGCCCCACCCCCCAAGGCTATAACCCACCCATTTTTGTGGCCTTTTTTCCGCTGGACGAACATGGCGCCCCGGCCTTCGGGCTGTTATTTTTGGACGCGGCTGCTCCTGGGCCCTATTTATGGCACACAGAGGCCGCTCGCAAAGTCTCGCGCCATTCCGAGTCCGGCAGACAAAGTTGTCCAGCCCGACCCCCCAAGGCTATAGCCCACCCGTTTTTGTGGCCTTTTTCCGCTGGACAAACTTGGCGCCCCGGCCTTCGGGTGGTTAATTTTGGCCGCGGCTGTGCCCGGGACCTATTTTTGGCACGCGGACGCCGCTCGCCATGTCTCGCCCCTTTCCGAGTCTGGCGGACGAAGTGGGCCAGCCCCTCCCCCCAAGGCTATAGCCCACCCGTTTTTTGGCCATTTTTCCGCTGGACGAACTTGGCGCCCCGGCCTTCGGGCTGTTATGTTAGGGCCCGGCTGTGCCCGCGGCCTATTTTTGGCGCGCGGAGTCCGCTCGCAAAGTCTCGCCGCATTCCGAGTCCGGCGGACGAAGTGGGCCAGCCCTTCGCCCAAGGCTATAGCCCACCCGTTTTTTGGCCATTTTTCCGCTGGACGAACTTGGCGCCCCGGCCTTCGGGCGGTTATTTTTGGGTGCGGCTGTGCCCGCGGCCTATTTTTGGCACGCGGAGGCCGCTTGCAAAGTCTCGCCCCATTCCGAGTCCGGCGGACGAAGTTGGCCAGCCCCTCCCCCCAAGGCTATAACCCACCCGTGTTTTGGCCATTTTTCCGCTGGGGGGTTTGGGCGCGCCTACCTTCGGGCGGTTATTTTTGGGCGCGGCTGTGACCGAAGACTATTTTTGGCACGTGCAGGCCGCTCGCAAAGTCTAGCCCCATTCCGAGTCCGGCGGACGAAGTCGGCCAGCCGAACCCCCCAAGGCTATAGCCCACCCGTTTTTGTGGCCTTTTTCCGCTGGACGAACTTGGTGCCCCGGCCTTCGGGCGGTTATTTTTGAGCGCGCTCTGCCCGGGCCCTATTTTTGGCACACGGAGGCCGCTCGCAAAGTCTCGCGCCATTCCGAGTCCGGCGGACAAAGTTGTCCAGCCCCACCCCCCAAGGCTATAGCCCACCCGTTTTTGTGGCCTTTTTTCGCTGCACAAACTTGGCGCCCGGCCTTGGGCTGTTATTTTTGGCCGCGGCTGTGCCCGGGACCTATTTTTGGCACACGGAGGCCGCTCGCAAAGTCTCACGCCATTCCCAGTCCGGCGGAAGAAGTTGGCCAGCCCCACCCCCCAAGGCTATAGCCCACCCGTTTTTGTGGCCTTTTTTCCGCTGGACGAACATGGCGCCCCGGCCTTCGGGCGGTTATTTTTGGACGCGGCTGCTCTTGGGCCCTATTTATGGCACACGGAGGCCGCTCGCAAAGTCTCGCGCCATTCCGAGTCCGGCGGACAAAGTTGTCCAGCCCCACCCCCCAAGGCTATAGCCCACCCGTTTTTGTGGCCTTTTTCCGCTGGACGAACTTGGCGCCCCGGCCTTCGGGCGGTTATTTTTGGCCGCGGCTGTGTCTGGGGCCTATTTTTGGCACACGGAGGCTGCTCTCAAAGTCTCGCGCCATTCCGAGTCCGGCGGATGAAGTTGGCCAGCCCCACCCCCCAAGGTTATAGCCCACCCGTTTTTGTGGCCTTTTTTCCGCTGGACGAACATGGCGCCCCGGCCTTCGGGCGGTTATTTTTGGGCGCGGCTGCTCCCGGGCCCTATTTTTGGCACACGGAGGCCGCTCGCAAAGTCTCGCGCCATTCCGAGTCCGGTGGACGAAGTTTGCCAGCCCCACCCACCCAAGCTATAGCCCACCCGTTTTTGTGGCCTTTTTCTGCTGGACGAACTTGGCGCCCCGGCCTACGGGCGGTTATTTTTGGGCGCGGCTGTGACCGGGGCCTATTTTTGGCACACGGAGGCCGCTCGTAAAGTCTCGCTCCATTCTGAGTCCGGCGGACGAAGTTGGCTAGCCGAACCCCCCAAGGCTATAGCCCACCCGTTTTTGTGGCCTTTTTACGCTGGACGAACTTGGCGCCCCGGCCTTCGGGCGGTTATTTTTGGCCGCGGCTGTGCCCGCGACCTATTTTTGGCACGCGGAGGCCGCTCCCAAAGTCTCGCCCCATTCCGAGTCCGGCGGACGAAGTTGGCCAGCCCCTCCCCCCAAGGCTATAGCCCACCCGTTTTTTGGCCATTTTTCTGCTGGACGAACTTGGCGCCCCGGCCTTCGGGTGGTTATTTTTGGGCGCGGCTGTGACCGAAGCCTATTTTTGGCACGCGGAGGCCGCTCGCAAAGTCTCGCCCCATTCCGAGTCCGGCGGACGAAGTTGGCCAGCCCCTCCCCCCAAGGCTATAGCCCACCCGTTTTTTGGTCATTTTTCCGCTGGACGAACTTGGCGCCCCGGCCTTCGGGGGGTTACTTTTTGGCGCGGCTGTGCCCGCGGCCTATTTTTGGTACAAGGAGGCCGCTCGCAAAGTCTCTCCCCATTCTGAGTCCGGCGGACGAAGTGGGCCAGCCCCTCCCCCCAAGGCTATAGCCCACCCGTTTTTTGGCCATTTTTCCGCTGGACGAACTTGGCGCCCCGGCCTTCGGGCGGTTATTTTTGGGTGCGGCTGTGCCCGCAGCCTATTTTTGGCACGTGGAGGCCGCTTGCAAAGTCTCGCCCCATTCCGAGTCCGGCGGACAAAGTTGGCCAGCCCCTCCCCCCAAGGCTATAACCCACCCGTGTTTTGGCCATTTTTCCGCTGGGGGGTTTGGGCGCGCCTACCTTCGGGCGGTTATTTTTGGGTGCGGCTGTGCCCGCGGCCTATTTTTGGCACACGGAGGTGCCTCGCAAAGTCTCGCGCCTTTCCGAGTCCGGCGGACGAAGTTGGCCAGCCCCACCCCCAAGGCTATAGCCCACCCATTTTTGGGCATTTTTCAGCTGGAGGGTTTGGGCACGCCGACCTTCGGGCGGTTATTTTTGGGTGCGGCTGTGCCCGTGGCCTATTTTTGGCACGCGGAAGCTGCTCGCAAAGTCTCGCCCCATTCCGAGTCCAGCGGACGAAGTTGGCCAGCCCCTCCCCCCAAGGCTATAGCCCACCCGTTTTTTGGCCATTTTCCGCTGGGGGGCTTGGGCGCGCCGACCTTCGGGCTGTTATTTTTGGGCGCGGCTGTACCCGTGGCCTATTTTTGGCACGCGGAGGGCGCTCGCAAAGTCTCGCCCCATTCCGAGTCCGGCGGAGGAAGTTGGCCAGCCCCTCCCCCCAAGGCTATAGCCCACCCGTTTTTTGGCCATTTTTCCGCTGGACGAACTTGGCGCCCCAGCCTTCGGGCAGTTATTTTTGGGCGCGGCTGTGCCCGCAGCCTATTTTTAGCATGCGGAGGCCGCTCACAAAGTCTCGCCCCATTCCGAGTCCGGCGGACGAAGTTGGCCAGCCCCTCCCCCCAAGGCTATAGCCCACCCGTTTTTTGGCCATTTTTCCGCTGGACGAACTTGGCGCCCCGGCCTTCGGGCGGTTATTTTTGGGCGCGGCTGTTCCCGCGGCCTATTTTTGGCACGCGGAGGCCGCTCGCAGAGTCTCGCCCCATTCCGAGTCCGGCGGACGAAGTTGGCCAGCCCCTCCCCCCAAGGCTATAGCCCACCCGTTTTTTGGCCATTTTTCTGCTGGACGAACATGGCGCCCCGGCCTTCGGGTGGTTATTTTTGGGCGCGGCTGTGCCCGCATCCTAGTTTTGGCACGCGGAGGCCGCTCGCAAAGTTTCGCCCCATTCCGAGTCCGGCGGACGAAGTTGGCCAGCCCCTCCCCCCAAGGCTATGGCCCAGACGTTTTTTGGCCATTTTTCCGCTGGACGAACTTGGCGCCCCGGCTTTCGGGCGTATATTTTGGGTGCGGCTGTGCCCACGGCCTATTTTTGACACGTTGAGGCCACTCACAAAGTCTCGTCCCATTCCGAGTTCGGCGGACGAAGTCGGCCAGCCCCTCCCCCCAAGACTATAGCCCACCCGTTTTTTGGCCATTTTTCCGCTGGGGGGTTCGGGCGCGCCGACCTTCGGGCGGTTATTTTTGAGTGCGGTTGTACCCGTGGCCTATTTTTGGCACGCGGAGGCCGCTCACAAAGTCTTGCCCCATTCCGAGTCCGGCGGACGAAGTTGGCCAGCCCCTCCCCCCAAGGCTATAGCCCACTCGTTTTTTGGCCATTTTTCCGCTGGACGAACTTGGCGTCCCGGCCTTCGGGCGGTTATTTTGGAGCGCGGCTGTGCCTGCGGCCTATTTTTGGCACGCGGAGGCCGCTCGCAAAGTCTCGCCCCATTCCGAGTCCGGCGGACGAAGTTGGCCAGCCCCTCCCCCCAAGGCTATCGCCGATCCGTTTGTTGGCCATTTTTCCGCTGGACGAACTTGGCGCCCCGGCCTTCGGGCGGTTTTTTTTGGTCGCGGCTGTGCCCGAGGCCTATTTTTGGCACGCGGAGGCCGCTCGCAATGTCTCGCCCCATTCTGTGTCCGGCGGACGAAGTTGGCCAGCCCCTCCTCCCAAGGCTATAGCCCACCCATTTTTTGGCCATTTTTCCGCTGGGGGGTTTGGGCGCAACGACCTTCGGGCGGTTATTTTTGGGCGCGGCTGTGCCCGCAGCCTAAATTTGGTACGCAGAGGCCGCTCGCAAAGTCTCGCCCCATTCCGTGTCCGGCGGACGAAGTTGGCCAGCCCCTCCCCCCAAGGCTATAGCCCACCCGTTTTTTGGCGATTTTTCCGCCGGGGGGTTTGGGAGCGCCGACATTCGGGCGGTTATTTTTGGGCGCGGCTGTGCCCGTGGCCTTTTTTTGGCACACGGAGGCCGCTCGCAAAGTCTCACCCCATTCCGAGTCCGGCGGACGAAGTTGGCCAGCCCCTCCCCCCAAGGCTATCGCCGATCCGTTTGTTGGCCATTTTTCCGCTGGACGAACTTGGCGCCCCGGCCTTCGGGCGGTTTTTTTTGGTCGCGGCTGTGCCCGAGGCCTATTTTTGGCACGCGGAGGCTGCTCGCAAAGTCTCGCCCCATTCCGTGTCCGGCGGACGAAGTGGGCCAGCCCCTCCCCCCAAGGCTATAGCCCACCCGTTTTTTCGCGATTTTTCCGCTGGGGGGTTTGGGAGCGCTGACATTCGGGCGGTTATTTTTGGGCGCGGCTGTGCCCGTGGCCTATTTTTGGCACACGGAGGCCGCTCGCAAAGTCTCGCCCCATTCCGAGTCCGGCGGACGAAGTTGGCCAGCCCCTCGCCCCAAGGCTATAGCCCACCCGTTTTTTGGCCATTTTTCCGCTGGACGAACTTGGCGCCCCGGCCTTCGGGCGGTTATTTTTGGGCGCGGCTGTTCCCACGGCCTATTTTTGGCACGCGGAGGCCGCTCGCAAAGTCTCGCCCCATTCCGAGTCCGGCGGACGAAGTTGGCCAGCCCCTCCCCCCAAGGCTATAGCCCACCCGTTTTTTGGCGATTTTTCCGCTGGGGGGTTTGGGAGCGCCGACATTCGGGCGGTTATTTTTGGGCGTGGCTGTGCCCGTGGCCTATTTTTGGCATACGGAGGCCGCTCGCAAAGTCTCGCCCCATTCCGAGTCCGGCGGACGAAGTTGGCCAGCCCCTCCCCCCAAGGCTATAGCCCACCCGTTTTTTGGCGATTTTTCCGCTGGGGGTTTGGGAGCGCCGACATTCGGGCGGTTATTTTTGGGCGCGGCTGTGCCCGTGGCCTATTTTTGGCACACGGAGGCCGCTCGCAAAGTCTCGCCCCATTCTGAGTCCGGCGGACGAAGTTGGCCAGCCCCTCCCCCCAAGGCTATAGCCCACCCGTTTTTTGGCCATTTTTCCACTGGACGAACTTGGCGCCCCGGCCTTCGGGCGGTTATTTTTGGGCGCGGCTGTGCCCGCGGCTTATTTTTGGCACGCGGAGGGCGCTCGCAAAGTCTCGCCCCATTCCGAGTCCGGCGGACGAAGTTGGCCAGCCCCACCCCCCATGGCTATAGCCCACCCGTTTTTTGGCCATTTCTCCGCTGGACGAAATTGGCCCCCCGGCCTTAGGGCGGTCATTTTTGGGCATGGCTGTGCCCGCGGCATATTTTATGCACGCGGAGGCCGCTCGCAAACTCTCGCCCCATTACGAGTCCGGCGGACGAAGTTGGCCAGCCCCTCCCCCCAAGGCTATAGCCCACCAGTTTTTTGGCCATTTTTCCGCTAGACGAACTTGGCGCCCCGGCCTTCGGGCGGTTTTTTTTGGTCGCGGCTGTGCCCGAGGCCTATTTTTCGCACGCGGAGGCCGCTCGCAAAGTCTCGCCCCATTCCGTGTCCGGCGGACGAAGTTGGCCAGCCCCTCCCCCCAAGGCTATAGCCCACCCATTTTTTGACCATTTTTCCGCTGGGGGGTTTGGGCGCAACGACCTTCGGGGGGTTATTTTTGGGCGCGGCTGTGCCCACGGCCTATTTTTGGCAAGCGGAGGCCATTCTTAAAGTCTCGCCCCATTCCGAGTTCGGCGGACGAATTGGGCCAGCCCCTCCCCCCAAGGCTATAGCCCACCCGTTTTTTGGCCATTTTTCCGCTGGACGAACTTAGCGCCCCGGCCTTCGGGCGGTTATTTTTGGGCGCAGCTGTGCCCGCGGCCTATTTTTGGTACTCGGAGGCCGCTCACAAAGTCTCGCCCCATTCCGAGTCAGGCGGACGAAGTCGGCCAGCCCCTCCCCCCAACGCTTTAGCCCACCCGTTTTTTGGCCATTTTTCCGCTGGGGCGTTTGGGCGCGCCGACCTTCGGGGGGTTAATTTTGGGCGTGGCTGTGTCCGCGGCCTATTTTTGGCACGCGGAGGCTGCTCATAAAGTCTCGCACCATTCCGAGTCCGGCGGACGAAGTTGGCCAGCCCCTCCCCCCAAGGCTATAGCCCACCCGTTTTTTGGCCATTTTTCCGCTGGGGGTTTGGGCGCGCCGACCTTCGGGGGGTTATTTTTGGGCGCGGCTGTGTCCGAGGCCTATTTTTGGCATGCGGAGGCCGCTCGCAAATTCTCGCCCCATTCCGAGTCCGGCGGACGAAGTTGGCCAGCCCCTCCCCCCAAGGCTATAGCCCACCAAATTTTTGGCCATTTTTCCGCTGGACGAACTTGGCGCCACGGCCTTCGGGCGGTTATTTTTGGGCGCGGCTGTGCCCGCGGCCTAGTTTTGGCACGCGAAGGCCGCTTGCAAAGTCTCTCCCCATTGCGAGTCCGGCGGACGAAGTTGGCCAGCCCCTCCCCCCAAGGCTATAGCCCACCCGTTTTTTGGCCATTTTTCCGGTGGGGGGTTTGGGCGCGCCGACCTTCGGGCGGTTATTTTTGGGTGAGGCTATGCCCGCGGCCTATTTTTGGCACGGGGAGGCCGCTCGCAAAGTCTCGCCCCATTCAGAGTCCGGCGGACGAAGTAGGCCGGCCCCTCCCCCCAAGGCTATAGCCCACCCGTTTTTTGGCCATTTTTCCGCTGGACGAACTTGGCGCCCTGGCCTTCGGGCTGTTATTTTTGGGCGCGGCTGTGCCCGTGGCCTATTTTTGGCACGTGGAGGCCGCTCGCAAAGTCTCGCCCCATTCCGAGTCCGGCGGACGAAGTTGGCCAGTCCCTCCCCCCAAGGCTATAGCCCAACCGTTTTTTGGCCATTTTTCCGCTGGGGGGTTTGGGCGCACCGACCTTCGGGCGGTTATTTTTTGGCGCGGCTGTGCCCACGGCCTATTTTTGACACGCGGAGGCCGTTCGCAAAGTCTCACCCCATTCCGAGTCCGGCGGACGAAGTAGGCCGGCCCCTCCCCCCAAGGCTATAGCCCACCCGTTTTTTGGCCATTTTTCCGCTGGACGAACTTGGCGCCCCGGCCTTCGGGCGGTTATTTTTGGGCGCGGCTGTGCCCGGGGCTTATTTTTGGCACGTGGAGGCCGCTCGCAAAGTGTCGCCCCATTCCGAGTCCGGCCGACGAAGTTGGCCAGCCCCTCCCCCCAAGGCTATAGCACAACCGTTTTTTGGCCATTTTTTCGCTAAGGGGCTTTGGGCGTGCCGACGTTCGGGGGTTTATTTTTGGGCTCCGCTGTGTCCGCGGCCTATTTTTGACACGCGGAGGCCACTCGCAATGTCTCGACCCATTCCGACTCCGGCGGACGAAGTTGGCCAGCCCCTCCCCCCAAGGCTATAGCCCAACCGTTTTTTGGCCATTTTTCCGCTGAGGGGCTTGGGGCGTGCCGGCCTTCGGGGGGTTATTTTTAGGCGCGGCTGTGCCCACGGCCTATTTTTAGCACGCGGAGGCCGCTCGCAAAGTCTCGCCCCATTCCGAGTCCGGCGGACGAAGTTGGCCAGTCCCTCCCCCCAAGGCTATAGCCCACCCGTTTTTTGGCCATTTTTCCGCTGGGGGGTTTGGGCGCACCGACCTTCGGGCGGTTATTTTTGGGCGCGGCTGTGCCCACGGCCTATTTTTGACACGCGGAGGCCGTTCACAAAGTCTCGCCCCATTCCGAATCCGGCGGACGAAGTAGGCCGGCCCCTCCCCCCAAGGCTATAGCCCACCCGTTTTTTGGCCATTTTTCTGCTGGACGAACTTGGTGTCCCGGCCTTCGGGCGGTTATTTTTGGACGCGGCTGTGCCCGCGACCTATTTGTGGCACGCGGAGGCTGCTCGCAAAGTCTCGCCCCATTCTGAGTCCGGCGGACGAAGTTGGCCAGTCCCTCCCCCCAAGGCTATAGTCCACCCGTTTTATGGCCATTTTTCCGCTGGGGGGTTTCGGCGCGCTGACCTTCGGGTGGTTATTTTTGGGCGCGGCTGTGCCCGCAGCATATTTTTTACACGCGGAGGCCGCTCGTAAAGTCTCGCCCCATTCCGAGTCCGGCGGACGAAGTTGGCCAACCCTTCCCCCCAAGGCTATAGCCCACCCGTTTTTTGGCCATTTTTCCGCTGGACGAACTTGGCGCCCCGGCTTTCGGGCGGTTATTTTTGGGCGCGGCTGTGCCCGGGGCTTATTTTTGGCACGCGGACGCCGCTCGCAAAGTCTCGCCCCATTCCGAATCCGGCGGACGAAGTTGGCCAGCCCCTCCCCCCAAGGCTATAGCCCAACCGTTTTTTGGCCATTTTTCCGCTGAGGGGCTTTGGGCGTGCCGACCTTCGGGCGGTTATTTTTGGGCGCGGCTCTGCCCGCGGCCTATTTTTGGCACGCGGAGGCCGCTCGTAAAGTCTCACCCCATTCCGAGTCCGGCGGACGAAGTTGGCCAGTCCCTCCCCCCAAGGCTATAGCCCACCCGTTTTTTGGCCATTTTTCCGCTGGGGGGTTTGGGCGCGCTGACCTTCGGGGGGTTATTTTAGGGCGCGGCTGTGCCCACGGCCTATTTTTGGCACGCGGAGGCCGCTCACAAAGTCTCGCCCCATTCCGAGTCCGGCGGACGAAGTTGGCCAGTCCCTCCCCCCAAGGCTATAGCCCACCCGTTTTTTGGCCATTTTTCCGCTGGGGGGTTTGGGCGCGCCGACCTTCGGGTGGTTATTTTTGGGCGCGGCTGTGCCCGCAGCATATTTTTTACACCCGGAGGCCGCTCGTAAAGTCTCGCCCCATTCCGAGTCCGGCGGACGAAGTTGGCCAACCCTTCCCCCCAAGGCTATAGCCCACCCGTTTTTTGGCCATTTTTCCGCTGGACGAACTTGGCGCCGCGGCCTTCGGGCGGGTATGTTTGGGCGCGGCTATGCCCGAAGCCTATTTTTGGCACACGGAGGCGCCTCGCAAAGTCTCGCGCCATTCCGAGTCCGGCGGACTAAGTTAGCCAGCCCACCCCCCAAGGCCATAGCCCACCCGTTTTTGTGGCCTTTTTCCGCTGGACGAACTTGGCGCCGCGGCCTTCTGGCGGGTATTTTTGGGCGCGGCTGTGCCCGTGGCCTATTTTTGGCACACGGAGGCGCTTTGCAAAGTCTCGCACCATTCCGAATCCGGCGGACGAAGTCGGCCAGCCCCACCCCCCAAGGCTATAGCCCACCCGTTTTTGTGGCCTTTTTCCGCTAGACGAACTTGGCGCCCCGGCCTTCGGGCGGGTATTTTTGGGCGCGGCTGTATCCGCGGCCTATTTTTGGCACACGGAGGTGCCTCACAAAGTCTCGCGCAATTCCGAGTCCGGCGGACAAAGTTGGCCAGCCCCACCGTCCAAGGCTATAACCCACCCGTTTTTGTGGCCTTTTTCCGCTGGACGAACTTGGCGCCGCGGCCTTCGGGCGGGTATTTTTGGGCGCGGCTGTGCCCGGGGCCTATTTTTGGCACACGGAGGCCGCTCGCAAAGTCTCGCGCCATTCCGAGTCCGGCGGACGAAGTGGGCCAGCCTCACCCCCCAAGGCTATAGCCAACACGTTTTTGTGGCCTTTTTCCGCTGGACGAACTTGGCGCCCCGGCCTTCGGGCGGTTATTTTTGGGCGCGGCTGTGCCCGGGGCCTATTTTTGGCACACGGAGGGCGCTCGCAAACACTCGCGCCATTCCGAGTCCGGCGGACGAAGTCGGCCGGCCCCACCCCCCAAGGCTATAGCCCACCCGTTTTTGTGGCCTTTTTCCGCTGGACGAACTTGGCGCCGCGGCCTTCGGGCGGGTAGTTTTGGGCGCGGCTGCGCCCGCTGCCTATTTTTTGCACACGGAGGTGCCTCGCAAAGTCTCGCGCCATTCCGAGTCCGGCGGACTAAGTTAGCCAGCCCACCCCTCAAGGCCATAGCCCACCCGTTTTTGTGGCCTTTTTCCGCTGGACGAACTTGGCGGCGTGGCCTTCTGGCGGGTATTTTTGTTCGCGGCTGAGCCTGCGGCCTATTTTTGGCACACGGAGGCGCCTCGAAAAGTCTCGCCCCATTCCGAGTCCGGCGGACGAAGTTGGCCAGCCCACCCCCCACGGCTATAGCCCACCCGTTTTTGTGGCCTTTTTCCGCAGGACGAACTTGGCGCCGCGGCCTTCGGGCGGTATTTTTGGGCGCGGCTGTGCCCGCGGCCTATTTTTAGCACACGGAGGTGCCTCGCAAAGTCTCGCGCCATTCCGAGTCCGGCTGACGAAGTTGGCCAGCCCCACCCCCCAAGGCTATAGCCCACCCGTTTTTATGGCCTTTTACCGCTGGACGAACTTGGCGCCCCGGCCTTCGGGAGGGTATTTTTGGGCGCAGCTGTATCCGCGGCCTATTTTTGGAACACGGAGGTGCCTCACAAAGTCTCGCGCAATTCCGAGTCCGGCGGACGACGTCGGCCAGCCCCACCGTCCAAGGCTATAACCCACCCGTTTTTGTGGCCTTTTTCCGCTGGACGAACTTGGCGCCGCGGCCTTCGGGCGGGTATTTTTGGGCGCGGCTGTGCCCGGGGCCTATTTTTGGCACACGGAGGCCGCTCGCAAAGTCTCGCGCCATTCCGAGTCCGGCGGACGAAGTGGGCCAGCCCCACCCCCCAAGGCTATAGCCCACACGTTTTTGTGGCCTTTTTCCGCTGGACGAACTTGGCGCCCCGGCCTTCGGGCGGTTATTTTTGGGCGCGGCTGTGCCCGGGGCCTATTTTTGGCACACGGAGGCGCTTCGCAAAGTCTCGCACCATTCCGAGTCCGGCGGACGAAGTTGGCCAGCGCCACCCCCCAAGGCTATAGCCCACCCGTTTTTGTGGCCTTTTTCCGCTGGACGAACTTCGCGCCGCGGCCTTCGGGCGGGTATTTTTGGGCGCGGCTGTGCCCGCGGCCTATTTTTGGCACACGGAGGCACCTCGCAAAGTCTCGCGCCATTCCGAGTCCGGCGGACGAAGTTGGCCAGCCCCACCCCCCAAGGCCATAGCCCACCCGTTTTTATAGCCTTTTTCCGCTGGACGAACTTGGCGCCGGGGCCTTCGTGCGGGTATTTTTGGGCGCGGCTGTGCCCGCGGCCTATTTTTCGCACACGGAGGCGCCTCGCAAAGTCTCGTGCCATTCCGAGTCCGGCGGACGAAGTTGGCCAGCCCCACCCCCCAAGGCTACAGCCCACCCGTTTTTGTGGCCATTTTCCGCTGGACGAACTTGGCGCCGCGGCCTTCGGGCGGGTATTTTTTGGCGCGGCTATGGCCACGGCCTATTTTTAGCACACGGAGGTGCCTCGCAAAGTCTCGCGCCATTCCGAGTCCGGCGGACGAAATTGGCCAGCCCCACCCCCCAAGGCTATAGCCCACCCGTTTTTGTGGCCTTTTTCCGCTGTACGAACTTGGCGCCGCGGCCTTCGGGCGGGTATGTTTGGGCGCGGCTATGCCCGAAGCCTATTTTTGGCACACGGAGGCGCCTCGCAAAGTCTCGCGCCAGTCCGAGACCGGCGGACGAAGTTGACCAGCCCCACCCCCCAAGGCTATAGCCCACCCGTTTTTGGGGCCTTTTTCCGCTGGACGAACTTGGCGCCGCGGCCTTCGGGTTGATATTTTTGGGCGCGGCTGTGCCCACGGCCTATTTTTGGCACACGGAGTCGCCTCGCAAAGTCGCGCGCCATTCCGAGACCGGCGGACGAACTTGGCCAGCCCCACCTCCAAAGGCTATAGCCCACCCGTTTTTGGGGCCTTTTTCCGCTGGACGAACTTGGCGCCGCGGCCTTCGGGCGGGTATGTTTGGGCGCGGCTATGCCCGAAGCCTATTTTTGGCACACGGAGGCGCCTCGCAAAGTCTCGCGCCAGTCCGAGACCGGCGGACGAAGTTGACCAGCCCCACCCCCCAAGGCTATAGCCCACCCGTTTTTGGGGCCTTTTTCCGCTGGACGAACTTGGCGCCGCGGCCTTCGGGTTGATATTTTTGGGCGCGGCTGTGCCCACGGCCTATTTTTGGCACACGGAGTCGCCTCGCAAAGTCTCGCGCCATTCCGAGACCGGCGGACGAAGTTGGCCAGCCCCACCCCCAAAGGCTATAGCCCACCCGTTTTTGGGGCCTTTTTCCGCTGGACGAACTTGGCGCCGCGGCCTTCGGGCGGGTATGTTTGGGCGCGGCTATGCCCGAAGCCTATTTTTGGCACACGGAGGCGCCTCGCAAAGTCTCGCGCCAGTCCGAGACCGGCGGACGAAGTTGACCAGCCCCACCCCCCAAGGCTATAGCCCACCCGTTTTTGGGGCCTTTTTCCGCTGGACGAACTTGGCGCCGCGGCCTTCGGGTTGATATTTTTGGGCGCGGCAGTGCCCACGGCCTATTTTTGGCACACGGAGTCGCCTCGCAAAGTCTCACGCCATTCCGAGTCCGGCGGACGAAGTGGGCCAGCCCCTCCCCACAAGGCTATAGCCCACCCGTGTTTTGGCCATTTTTCCGCTGGGGGGTTTGGGCGCGCCGACCTTCGGAGGGTTATTTTTGGGCGCGACTGTGCCCGCGGCCTATTTTTGGCACGCGGAGGCCGCTCGCAATGTCTCGCCCCATTCCGAGTCCGGCGGACGAAGTTGGCCAGCCCCTCCCCCCCAAGGCTATAGCCCACCCGTTTTTTGGCCATTTTTCCGCTGGACGAACGTGGCGCCCCAGCCTTCGGGCGGTTATTTTTGGGCGCGGCTGTGCCCGCGGCCTATTTTTGGCAAGCGGAGGACGCTTGTAAAGTCTCGCCCCATTCCAAGTCCGGCGGACGAAGTTGGCCAGCCCCTCCCCCCAAGGCTATAGCCCACCCGTGTTTTGGCCATTTTTCCGCTGGGTGGTTTGGGCGCGCCGACCTTCGGGGGGTTATTTTTGGGCGCGGCTGTGCCCGCGGCCTATTTTTGGCACGCGGAGGCCGCTCGCATTGTCTCGCCCCATTCCGAATCCGGCGGACGAAGTTGGTGAGCCCCTCCCCCCAAGGCTATAGACCACCCGTTTTTTGGCCATTTTTCTGCTGGACGAACTTGGCGCCCCATCCTTCGAGCGGTTATTTTTGGGCGCCGCTTTGCTTGCGGCCTATCTTTGGCACGCGGAGGCCGCTCGCAAAGTTTCGCCCCGTTCCGAGTCCGGCGGACGAAGTTGGCCAGCCCCTCCCCGCAAGGCTATAGCCCACCCGTGTTTTGGCCATTTTTCCGCTAAGGGGTTTGGGCGCGCCGACCTTCGGAGCGTTATTTTTGGGCGCGACTGTGCCCGCGGCCTATTTTTGGCACGCGGAGGCCGCTTGCAATGTCTCGCCGCATTCCGAGTCCGGCGGACGAAGTTGGCCAGCCCCTCCCCCCCAAGGCTATAGCCCACCCGTTTTTTGACCATTTTTCGACGAACTTGGCGCCCCGGCCTCCGGGCAGTGATTTTTGGGCGCGGCTGTGCCCGTGGCCTATTTTTGGCACGTGGAGGCCGCTCGCAAAGTCTCGCCCCATTCCGAGTCCGGCGGACGAAGTTGGCCAGCCCCTCCCCCCAAGGCTATAGCCCACCCGTGTTTTGGCCATTTTTCCGCTGGGGGGTTTGGGCGCGCTGACCTTCGGGGGGTTATTTTTGGGCGCAGCTGTTTCCGCGGCCTATTTTTGGCACACGGAGGCCGCTCGCAAAGTCTCGCCCCATTCTGAGTCCGGCGGACGAAGTTGGCCCGCCCCTCCCCCCAAGGCTATAGCCCACCCGTTTTTTGGCCATTTTTCCGTTGGACGAACTTGGCGCCCCGGCCTTCGGGCGGTTATTTTTGGGCGCGGCTGTGCCCGCGGCCTATTTTTGGCAAGCGGAGGACGCTTGTAAAGTCTCACCCCATTCCAAGTCCGGCGGACGAAGTCGGCCAGCCCCTCCCCCCCAAGGCTATAGTCCACCCGTTTTTTGGCCATTTTTCCGCTGGACGAACTTGCCGCCCCGGCCTCCGGGCGGTTATTTTTGGGCGCGGCTGTACCCGTGGCCTATTTTTGGCACGTGGAGGCCGCTCGCAAAGGCTCGCCCCATTCCGAGTCCGGCGGACGAAGTTGGCCAGCCCCTCCCCCCAAGGCTATAGCCCACCCGTGTTTTGGCCATTTTTCCGCTGGGGGGTTTGGGCGCGCCGACCTTCGGGGGGTTATTTTTGGGCGCGGCTGTGCCCGCGGCCTATTTTTGGCACGCGGAGGCCGCTCGCAATGTCTCGCCCCATTCCGAATCCAGCGGACGAAGTTGGTGAGCCCCTCCCCCCAAGGCTATTGACCACCCGTTTTTTGGCCATTTTTCCGCGGGACGAACTTGGCGCCCCGGCCTTCGGGCGGTTATTTTTTGGCGCGGCTGTGCCTGGGGCCTATTTTTGGCACACGGAGTCCACTCGCAAAGTCTCGCGCCATTCCGAGTCCGGCGGACGAAGTTGGCCAGCCCCACCCCCCAAGGCTATAGCCCACCCGTTTTTGTGGTCTTTTTCCGCTGGACGAACTTGGCGCCCCTGCCTTCGGGCGGTTATTTTTGGGCGCGGCTGCAACCGGGGCCTATTTTTGGCACACGGAGGCCGCTCACAAAGTCTCATACTATTCCGAGTCCGGCGGACGAAGTGGGCCAGCCCCACCCCCCAAGGCTATATCCCGCCCGTTTTTGTGGCCTTTTTCCGCTGGACGAACTTGGCGCCCCGGCCTTCGGGCTGTTAATTTTTGGCGCGGCTGTGCCCAGTGCATATTTTTGGCACATGGAGGCAGCTCGCAAAGTCTCACGCCATTCCGAGTCCGGCGGACGAAGTTGGCCAGCCCCACCCCCCAAGGCTATAGCCCACCCGTTTTTGTGTCTTTTTTCCGCTGGACGAACTGGGCGCCCCGGCCTTCGGGCGGTTATTTTTGAGCGCAGCTGTGCCCGGGGCCTATTTTTGGCACACGGAAGCCGCTCGCAAATTCTCGCGCTATTCCGAGTCCGGCGGAGGAAGTTGGCCAGCCCCACCCCCCAAGGCTATAGCCCACCCGTTTTTGTGGCCCTTTTCCGCTGGACGAACTTGGCGCCCCGGCCTTCGGGCGGTTATTTTTGGGCGCGGCTGTGCCTGGGGCCTATTTTTGGCACACGGAGTCTGCTCGCAAAGTCTCGCGCCATTCCGAGTCCGGCGGACGAAGTTGGCCAGCCCCACCCCCCAAGGCTATAGCCCACCCGTTTTTGTGGCCTTTTTCCGCTGGACGAACTTGGCGTCCCGGCCTTCGGGTGGTTATTTTTGGGTGCGGCTATGCCCGCGGCCTATTTATGGCACGCGGAGGTCCCTCGCAAAGTCTCGCGCCATTCCGAATCCGTCGGACGAAGTGGGCCAGCCCCACCCCCCAAGGCTATAGCACACCCGTTTTTGTGGCCTTTTTCCGCTGGACGAACTTGGCGCCCCGGCCTTCGGGCAGTTAATTTTTGGCGCGGCTGTGCCCGTGGCCTATTTTTGGCACACGGAGGCTGCTCGCAAAGTCTCGGCCATTCCGAGTCCGGCGGACGAGGTTGGCCAGCCCCACCCCCCAAGGCTATAGCCCACCCGTTTTTGTGGTCTTTTTCCGCTGGACGAACTTCGCGCCCCGGCCTTCGGGCGGTTATTTTTGGGCGCGGCTTTGTCCGGGGCCTATGTTTGGCACACGGAGGCCGCTCGCAAAGTCTCGCGCCATTCCGAGTCCGGCGGACGAAGTTGGCCAGCCCCAGCCCCCAAGGCTATAGCCCACCCGTTTTTGTGGCCTTTTTCCGCTGGACGAACTTGCGACCCGGCCTTCGGGCGGTTATTTTTGGGCGTGGCTGTGCCCGGGGACTATTTTTGGCACACGGAGGCCGCTCGTAAAGTCTCGCGCCATTCCGAGTCCGGCGGACGAAGTTGGCCAGCGTCACACCCCACGGTTATAGCCCACCCATTTTTGTGGCCTTTTTCCGCAGGACGAACTCGGCGCCCTAGCCTTCGGGCGGTTATTTTTGGGCTCGGCTGGGCCCGGGGCTTATTTTTGGCACACGGAGGCCACTCGCAAAGTCTCGCGCCATTCCGAGTCCGGCGGACGAAGTTGGCCAGCCCCACCCCACAAGGCTATAGCCCACCCGTTTTTGTGGCCTTTTTCCGCTGGACGAACTTGGCGCCCCGACCTTCGGGCGGTTATTTTTGGGAACGGCTGTGCCCGGGTCCTATTTTTGGCACACGGAGGCCGCTCGCAAAGTCTCGCGCCATTCCGAGTCCGGCGGACGAAGTTGGCCAGCCCCACCCCCCACGGCTATAGCCCACCCGTTTTTGTGGCCTTTTTCCGCTGGACGAACTTGGCGCCCTAGCCTTCGGGCGGTTATTTTTGGGCGCGGCTGTGACCGGTGCCCTTTTTTGGTACACGGAGGCCAGACGCAAAGTCTCGCGCCATTCCGAGTCCGGCGGACGAAGTTGGCCAGCGTCACCCCCCGCGGCTATAGTCCACCCGTTTTTGTGGCCTTTTTCCACAGGACGAACTTGGCGCCCTAGCCTTCGGGCGGTTATTTTTGGGCTCGGCTGTGCCCGGGGCTTATTTTTGGCACACGGAGGCCGCTCGCAAAGACTCGCGCCATTCCGAGTCCGGCGGACGAAGTTGGCCAGCCCCACCCCCCAAGGCTATAGCCCACCCGTTTTTGTGGCCTTTTTCCTCTGGACGAACTTGCGACCCGGCCTTCGGGCGGTTATTTTTGGGCGCGGCTGTGACCGGGGCCTATTTTTGGCACACGGAGGCCAGACGCAAAGTCTCGCGCCATTTCGAGTCCGGCGGACGAAGTGGGCCAGCCCCACCCCCCAAGGCAATAGCCCACCCGTTTTTGTGGCAATTTTCCGCTGGACGAACTTGGCGCCCCGGCCTTCGTGCCGTTATTTTTGGGCGCGGCTGTGACCAGGGCCTATTTTTGGCACGCAGAGGCCGCTCGTAAAGTCTCGCGCCATTTCGAGTCCGGCGGACGAAGTTGGCCAGCCCCACCCCCCAAGGCTATAGCCCACCCGTTTTCGTGGCCTTTTTCCGTTGGACGAACTTGGCGCCCCGGCCTTCGGGCAGTTATTTTTGGGTGCGGCTGTGCCCGGGGCCTATTTTTGGCATACGGAGGCCGCTCGCAAAGTCTCGCGCCATTCCGAGTCCGGCGGACGAAGTTGGCCAGCCCCAGCCCCCAAGGCTATAGCCCACCCGTTTTTGTGGCCTTTTTCCGCTGGACGAACTTGCGACCCGGCCTTCGGGCGGTTATTTTTGGGCGCGGCTGTGCCCGGGGACTATTTTTGGCACACGGAGGCCGCTCGTAAAGTCTCACGCCATTCCGAGTCCGGCGGACGAAGTTGGCCAGCGTCACACCCCACGGCTATAGCCCACCCATTTTTGTGGCCTTTTTCCGCAGGACGAACTTGGCGCCCTAGCCTTCGGGCGGTTATTTTTGGGCTCGGCTGGGCCCGGGGCTTATTTTTGGCACACGGAGGCCACTCGCAAAGTCTCGCGCCATTCCGAGTCCGGCGGATGAAGTTGGCCAGCCCCACCCCACAAGGCTATAGCCCACCCGTTTTTGTGGCCTTTTTCCGCTGGACGAACTTGGCGCCCCGACCTTCGGGCGGTTATTTTTGGGCGCGGCTGTGCCCGGGTCCTATTTTTGGCACACGGAGGCCGCTCGCAAAGTCTCGCGCCATTCCGAGTCCGGCGGACGAAGTGGGCCAGCCCCACCCCCCAAGGCTATAGCCCACCCGTTTTTGTGGCCTTTTTCCGCTGGACGAACTTGGCGCCCCAGCCCTCGGGCGGTTATTTTTGGGCGTGGCTGTGCCCGGGGCCTATTTTTGGCACACGGAGGCCGCTCGCAAAGTCTCGCACCATTCCAAGTCCGGCGGACGAAGTGGGCCAGCCCCACCCCCCAAGGCTATAGCCCACCCTTTTTTGTGGCCTTATTCCGCTGGACGAACTTGGCGCCCCGTCCTTCGGGAGGTTATTTTTGGGCGCGGCTGTGCCCGTGGCCTATTTTTGGCACACGGACGCCGTTCGCAAAGTCTCTCGCCATTCCGAGTCCGGCGGACGAAGTTGGCCAGCGTCACCCCCCACGGCTATAGCCCACCCGTTTTTGTGGCCTTTTTCCGCAGGACGAACTTGACGCCCTAGCCTTCGGGCGGTTATTTTTGGGCTCGGCCGTGCCCGGGGCTTATTTTTGGCACACGGAGGCCGCTCGCAAAGACTCGCGCCATTCCGAGTCCGGCGGACGAAGTTGGCCAGCCCCACCCCCCAAGGCTATAGCCCACCCGTTTTCGTGGCCTTTTTCCGTTGGACGAACTTGGCGCCCCGGCCTTCGGGCTGTTATTTTTGGGTGCGGCTGTGCCCGGGGCCTATTTTTGGCATACGGAGGCCGCTCGCAAAGTCTCGCGCCATTCCGAGTCCGGCGGACGAAGTGGGCCAGCCCCACCCCCCAAGGCTATAGCCCACCCGTTTTTGTGGCCTTTTTCCGCTGGACGAACTTCGCGCCCCGGCCTTCGGGCGGTTATTTTTGGGCGCGGCTTTGTCCGGGGCCTATTTTTGGCACACGGAGGCCGCTCGCAAAGTCTCGCGCCATTCCGAGTCCGGCGGACGAAGTTGGCCAGCCCCAGCCCCCAAGGATATAGCCCACCCGTTTTTGTGGCCTTTTTCCGCTGGACGAACTTGCGACCCGGCCTTCGGGCGGTTATTTTTGGAGGGCGGCTGTGCCCGGGGACTATTTTTGGCACACGGAGGCCGCTCGTAAAGTCTCGCGCCATTCCGAGTCCGGCGGACGAAGTGGGCCAGCGTCACACCCCACGGTTATAGCCCACCCATTTTTGTGGCCTTTTTCCGCAGGACGAACTCGGCGCCCTAGCCTTCGGGCGGTTATTTTTGGGCTCGGCTGGGCCCGGGGCTTATTTTTGGCACACGGAGGCCACTCGCAAAGTCTCGCGCCATTCCGAGTCCGGCGGACGAAGTTGGCCAGCCCCACCCCACAAGGCTATAGCCCACCCGTTTTTGTGGCCTTTTTCCGCTGGACGAACTTGGCGCCCCGACCTTCGGGCGGTTATTTTTGGGAACGGCTGTGCCCGGGTCCTATTTTTGGCACACGGAGGCCGCTCGCAAAGTCTCGCGCCATTCCGAGTCCGGCGGACGAAGTTGGCCAGCCCCACCCCCCACGGCTATAGCCCACCCGTTTTTGTGGCCTTTTTCCGCTGGACGAACTTGGCGCCCTAGCCTTCGGGCGGTTATTTTTGGGCGCGGCTGTGACCGGTGCCCTTTTTTGGTACACGGAGGCCAGACGCAAAGTCTCGCGCCATTCCGAGTCCGGCGGACGAAGTTGGCCAGCGTCACCCCCCGCGGCTATAGTCCACCCGTTTTTGTGGCCTTTTTCCACAGGACGAACTTGGCGCCCTAGCCTTCGGGCGGTTATTTTTGGGCTCGGCTGTGCCCGGGGCTTATTTTTGGCACACGGAGGCCGCTCGCAAAGACTCGCGCCATTCCGAGTCCGGCGGACGAAGTTGGCCAGCCCCACCCCCCAAGGCTATAGCCCACCCGTTTTTGTGGCCTTTTTCCGCTGGACGAACTTGCGACCCGGCCTTCGGGCGGTTATTTTTGGGCGCGGCTGTGACCGGGGCCTATTTTTGGCACACGGAGGCCAGACGCAAAGTCTCGCGCCATTCCGAGTCCGGCGGACGAAGTGGGCCAGCCCCACCCCCCAAGGCAATAGCCCACCCGTTTTTGTGGCAATTTTCCGCTGGACGAACTTGGCGCCCCGGCCTTCGTGCCGTTATTTTTGGGCGCGGCTGTGACCAGGGCCTATTTTTGGCACGCAGAGGCCGCTCGCAAAGTCTCGCGCCATTTCGAGTCCGGCGGACGAAGTTGGCCAGCCCCACCCCCCCAGGCTATAGCCCACCCGTTTTCGTGGCCTTTTTCCGTTGGACGAACTTGGCGCCCCGGCCTTCGGGCAGTTATTTTTGGGTGCGGCTGTGCCCGGGGCCTATTTTTGGCATACGGAGGCCGCTCGCAAAGTCTCGCGCCATTCCGAGTCCGGCGGACGAAGTTGGCCAGCCCCAGCCCCCAAGGCTATAGCCCACCCGTTTTTGTGGCCTTTTTCCGCTGGACGAACTTGCGACCCGGCCTTCGGGCGGTTATTTTTGGGCGCGGCTGTGCCCGGGGACTATTTTTGGCACACGGAGGCCGCTCGTAAAGTCTCACGCCATTCCGAGTCCGGCGGAGGAAGTTGGCCAGCCACACACCACACGGCTATAGCCCACCCATTTTGTGGCCTTTTTCCGCAGGACGAACTTGGCGCCCTAGCCTTCGGGCGGTTATTTTTGGGCTCGGCTGGGCCCGGGGCTTATTTTTGGCACACGGAGGCCACTCGCAAAGTCTCGCGCCATTCCGAGTCCGGCGGATGAAGTTGGCCAGCCCCACCCCACAAGGCTATAGCCCACCCGTTTTTGTGGCCTTTTTCCGCTGGAAGAACTTGGCGCCCACACCTTCGGGCGGTTATTTTTGGGCGCGGCTGTGCCCGGGTCCTATTTTTGGCACACGGAGGCCGCTCGCAAAGTCTCGCGCCATTCCGAGTCCGGCGGACGAAGTTGGCCAGCCCCACCCCCCACGGCTATAGCCCACCCGTTTTTGTGGCCTTTTTCCGCTGGATGAACTTGGCGCCCTAGCCTTCGGGCCGTTATTTTTGGGCGCGGCTGTGACCGGGGCCCTTTTTTGGTACACGGAGGCCAGACGCAAAGTCTCGCGCCATTCCGAGTCCGGCGGACGAAGTTGGCCAGCGTCACCCCCCGCGGCTATAGTCCACCCGTTTTTGTGGCCTTTTTCCACAGGACGAACTTGGCGCCCTAGCCTTCGGGCGGTTATTTTGGGCTCGGCTGTGCCGGGGCTTATTTTTGGCACACGGAGGCCGCTCGCAAAGTCTCGCGCCATTCCGAGTCCGGCGGACGCAGTTGGCCAGCCCCACCCCCCAAGGCTATAGCCCACCCGTTTTTGTGTCCTTTTCCCGCTGGACGAACTTGCGACCCGGCCTTCGGGCGGTTATTATTGGGCGCGGCTGTGCCCGGGCCTATTTTGGCACACGGACTCCGGACGCAAAGTCTCGCGCCATTCCGAGTCCGGCGGACGAAGTGGGCCGGCCCCACCCCCAAGGCAATAGCCCACCCGTTTCTGTGGACTTTTTCCGCTGGACGAACTTGGGGCCCCGGCCTTCGTGCCGTTATTTTTGGGCGGGGCGGTGACCAGGGCCTATTTTTACACGCGAGGACGCTCGCAAAGTCTCGCGCCATTTCGAGTCCGCGGACGAAGTTGGCCAGCCCCACCCCCAAGGCTATAGCCCACCCGTTTTGTGGCCTTTTCCGCTGGACGAACTTGGCGCCCGGCCTTCGGGCGGTTATTTTTGGGCGCGGCTGTGCCCGGGCCTATTTTTGGCACGCAGAGGCCGCTCGCAAAGTCTCGCGCCATTTCGAGTCCGGCGGACGAAGTTGGCCAGCCCCACCCCCCAAGGCTATAGCCCACCCGTTTTTGTGGCCTTTTTCCGCTGGACGAACTTGGCGCCCCGGCCTTCGGGCGGTTATTTTTGGGCGCGGCTGTGCCCGGGGCCTATTTTTGGCACACGGAGGCCGCTCGCAAAGTCTCGCGCCATTCCGAGTCCGGCGGTCGAAGTTGGCCAGCCCCACCCCCCAAGGCTATAGCCCACCCGTTTTTGTGGCCTTTTTCCGCTGGACGAACTTGCGACCCGGCCTTCGGGCGGTTATTATTGGGCGCGGCTGTGACCGGGGACTATTTTTGGCACGCAGAGGCCGCTTGCAAAGTCTCGCACCATTCCGAGTCCGGCGGACGAAGTTGGCCAGCCACACCCCCCACGGCTATAGCCCACCCGTTTTTGTGGCCTTTTTCCGCAGGACGAACTTGGCGCCCTAGCCTTCGGGCGGTTATTTTTGGGCTCGGCTGTGCCCGGGGCTTATTTTTGGCACACGGAGGCCACTCGTAAAGTCTCGCGCCATTCCGAGTCCGGCGGACGAAGTCGGCCAGCCCCACCCCACAAGGCTATAGCCCACCCGTTTTTGTGGCCTTTTTCCGCTGGACGAACTTGGCGCCCCGACCTTCGGGCGGTTATTTTTGGGCGCGGCTGTGCCCGGGTCCTATTTTTGGCACACGGAGGCCGCTCGCAAAGTCTCGCGCCATTCCGAGTCCGGCGGACGAAGTTGGCCAGCCCCACCCCCCACGGCTATAGCCCACCCGTTTTTGTGGCCTTTTTCCGCTGGATGAACTTGGCGCCCTAGCCTTCGGGCCGTTATTTTTGGGCGCGGCTGTGACCGGGGCCCTTTTTTGGTACACGGAGGCCAGACGCAAAGTCTCGCGCCATTCCGAGTCCGGCGGACGAAGTTGGCCAGCGTCACCCCCCACGGCTATAGCCCACCCGTTTTTGTGGCCTTTTTCCGCTGGACGAACTTGGCGCCCTAGCCTTCGGGCGGTTATTTTTGGGCTCGGCTGTGCCCGGGGCTTATTTTTGGCACACGGAGGCCGCTCGCAAAGACTCGCGCCATTCCGAGTCCGGCGGACGAAGTTGGCCAGCCCCACCCCCCAAGGCTATAGCCCACCCGTTTTTGTGGCCTTTTTCCGCTGGACGAACTTGCGACCCGGCCTTCGGGCGGTTATTATTGGGCGCGGCTGTGCCCGGGGCCTATTTTTGGCACACGGAGGCCGGACGCAAAGTCTCGCGCCATTCCGAGTCCGGCGGACGAAGTGGGCCAGCCCCACCCCCCAAGGCAATAGCCCACCCGTTTTTGTGGCCTTTTTCCGCTGGACGAACTTGGCGCCCCGGCCTTCGTGCCGTTATTTTTGGGCGCGGCTGTGACCAGGGCCTATTTTTGGCACGCAGAGGACGCTCGCAAAGTCTCGCGCCATTTCGAGTCCGGCGGACGAAGTTGGCCAGCCCCACCCCCCAAGGCTATAGCCCACCCGTTTTTGTGGCCTTTTTCCGCTGGACGAACTTGGCGCCCCGGCCTTCGGGCGGTTATTTTTGGGCGCGGCTGTGCCCGGGGCCTATTTTTGGCACGCAGAGGCCGCTCGCAAAGTCTCGCGCCATTTCGAGTCCGGCGGACGAAGTTGGCCAGCCCCACCCCCCAAGGCTATAGCCCACCCGTTTTTGTGGCCTTTTTCCGCTGGACGAACTTGGCGCCCCGGCCTTCGGGCGGTTATTTTTGGGCGCGGCTGTGCCCGGGGCCTATTTTTGGCACACGGAGGCCGCTCGCAAAGTCTCGCGCCATTCCGAGTCCGGCGGTCGAAGTTGGCCAGCCCCAGCCCCCAAGGCTATAGCCCACCCGTTTTTGTGGCCTTTTTCCGCTGGACGAACTTGCGACCCGGCCTTCGGGCGGTTATTATTGGGCGCGGCTGTGACCGGGGACTATTTTTGGCACGCAGAGGCCGCTTGCAAAGTCTCGCACCATTCCGAGTCCGGCGGACGAAGTTGGCCAGCGTCACCCCCCACGGCTATAGCCCACCCGTTTTTGTGGCCTTTTTCCGCAGGACGAACTTGGCGCCCTAGCCTTCGGGCGGTTATTTTTGGGCTCGGCTGTGCCCGGGGCTTATTTTTGGCACACGGAGGCCACTCGTAAAGTCTCGCGCCATTCCGAGTCCGGCGGACGAAGTCGGCCAGCCCCACCCCACAAGGCTATAGCCCACCCGTTTTTGTGGCCTTTTTCCGCTGGACGAACTTGGCGCCCCGACCTTCGGGCGGTTATTTTTGGGCGCGGCTGTGCCCGGGTCCTATTTTTGGCACACGGAGGCCGCTCGCAAAGTCTCGCGCCATTCCGAGTCCGGCGGACGAAGTTGGCCAGCCCCACCCCCCACGGCTATAGCCCACCCGTTTTTGTGGCCTTTTTCCGCTGGATGAACTTGGCGCCCTAGCCTTCGGGCCGTTATTTTTGGGCGCGGCTGTGACCGGGGCCCTTTTTTGGTACACGGAGGCCAGACGCAAAGTCTCGCGCCATTCCGAGTCCGGCGGACGAAGTTGGCCAGCGTCACCCCCCGCGGCTATAGTCCACCCGTTTTTGTGGCCTTTTTCCACAGGACGAACTTGGCGCCCTAGCCTTCGGGCGGTTATTTTTGGGCTCGGCTGTGCCCGGGGCTTATTTTTGGCACACGGAGGCCGCTCGCAAAGACTCGCGCCATTCCGAGTCCGGCGGACGAAGTTGGCCAGCCCCACCCCCCAAGGCTATAGCCCACCCGTTTTTGTGGCCTTTTTCCGCTGGACGAACTTGCGACCCGGCCTTCGGGCGGTTATTATTGGGCGCGGCTGTGACCGGGGCCTATTTTTGGCACACGGAGGCCGGACGCAAAGTCTCGCGCCATTCCGAGTCCGGCGGACGAAGTGGGCCAGCCCCACCCCCCAAGGCAATAGCCCACCCGTTTTTGTGGCCTTTTTCCGCTGGACGAACTTGGCGCCCCGGCCTTCGTGCCGTTATTTTTGGGCGCGGCTGTGACCAGGGTTTATTTTTGGCACGCAGAGGCCGCTCGCAAAGTCTCGCGCCATTTCGAGTCCGGCGGACGAAGTTGGCCAGCCCCACCCCCCAAGGCTATAGCCCACCCGTTTTTGTGGCCTTTTTCCGCTGGACGAACTTGGCGCCCCGGCCTTCGGGCGGTTATTTTTGGGCGCGGCTGTGCCCGGGGCCTATTTTTGGCACGCAGAGGCCGCTCGCAAAGTCTCGCACCATTTCGAGTCCGGCGGACGAAGTTGGCCAGCCCCACCCCCCAAGGCTATAGCCCACCCGTTTTTGTGGCCTTTTTCCGCTGGACGAACTTGGCGCCCCGGCCTTCGGGCGGTTATTTTTGGGCGCGGCTGTGCCCGGGGCCTATTTTTGGCACACGGAGGCCGCTCGCAAAGTCTCGCGCCATTCCGAGTCCGGCGGACGAAGTTGGCCAGCGTCACCCCCCACGGCTATAGCCCACCCGTTTTTGTGGCCTTTTTCCGCAGGACGAACTTGGCGCCCTAGCCTTCGGGCGGTTATTTTTGGGCTCGGCTGTGCCCGGGGCTTATTTTTAGCACACGAAGGCCGCTCGCAAAGTCTCGCGCCATTCCGAGTCCGGCGGACGAAGTGGGCCAGCCCCACCCCCCAAGGCTATAGCCCACCCGTTTTTGTGGCATTTTTCCGCTGGACGAACTTGGCGCCCCGGCCTTCGTGCGGTTATTTTTGGGCGCGGCTGTGGCCAGGGCCTATTTTTGGCATGCGGAGGCCGCTCGCAAAGTCTCGCGCCATTCCGAGTCCGGCGGACGAAGTTGGCCAGCCCCACCCCCAAGGCTATAGCCCACCCGTTTTTGTGGCCTTTTTCCGCAGGACGAACTTGGCGCCCCGGCCTTCGGGCGGTTATTTTTGGGCGCGGCTGTGTCCGGGGCCTATTTTTGCCACACGGAGGCCGCTCGCAAAGTCTCGCACCATTCCGAGTCCGGCGGACGAAGTTGGCCAGCGTCACCCCCCACGGCTATAGCCCACCCGTTTTCGTGACCTTTTTCCGTTGGACGAACTTGGCGCCCCGGCCTTCGTGCGGTTATTTTTGGGCGCGGCTGTGCCCGGGGCCTATTTTTGGCATACGGAGGCCGCTCGCAAAGTCTCGCGCCATTCCGAGTCCGGCGGACGAAGTTGGCCAGCCCCACCCCCCAAGGCTATAGCCCACCCGTTTTTGTGGCCTTTTGCCGCAGGACGAACTTGGCGCCCCGGCCTTCGGGCGGTTATTTTTGGGCGCGGCTGTGTCCGGGGCCTATTTTTGCCACACGGAGGCCGCTCGCAAAGTCTCGCACCATTCCGAGTCCGGCGGACGAAGTTGGCCAGCGTCACCCCCCACGGCTATAGCCCACCCGTTTTCGTGACCTTTTTCCGTTGGACGAACTTGGCGCCCCGGCCTTCGTGCGGTTATTTTTGGGCGCGGCTGTGCCCGGGGCCTATTTTTGGCATACGGAGGCCGCTCGCAAAGTCTCGCGCCATTCCGAGTCCGGCGGACGAAGTTGGCCAGCCCCACCCCCCAAGGCTATAGCCCACCCGTTTTTGTGGCCTTTTGCCGCAGGACGAACTTGGCGCCCCGGCCTTCGTGCGGTTATTTTTGGGCGCGGCTGTGCCCGGGGCCTATTTTTGGCATACGGAGGCCGCTCGCAAAGTCTCGCGCCATTCCGAGTCCGGCGGACGAAGTTGGCCAGCCCCACCCCCCAAGGCTATAGCCCACCCGTTTTTGTGGCCTTTTGCCGCAGGACGAACTTGGCGCCCCGGCTTTCGGGTGGTTATTTTTGGGTGCGGCTGTGCCCGCGGCCTATTTTTGGCACACGGAGGCCGCTCGCAAAGTCTCGCCCCATTGCGAGTCCGGCGGACGAAGTTGGCCAGCCCCTCCCCCCAAGGCTATAGCCCTCCCGTGTTTTGGCCATGTTTCTGCTGGGGGGTTTGGGCGCCCCGGCCTTCGGGCGGTTATTTTTGGGCGCGGCTGTGCCCGGGGCCTATTTTTGGCACGCAGAGGCCGCTCGCAAAGTCTCGCACCATTTCGAGTCCGGCGGACGAAGTTGGCCAGCCCCTCCCCCCAAGCCTATAGCCCACCTGTTTTTTGGCCATTTTTCCGCAGGACGAACTTGGCGCCCCGGCCTTTGGGCGGTTATTTTTGGGCACGGCTGTGCCCATGGCCTATTTTTGGCACACGGAGGCCCCTCGCAGAGTCTCGTGCCATTCCGAGTCCGGCGGACGAAGTGGGCCTGCCCCACCCCCCAAGGCTATAGCCCACCCATTTTTGTGGCCTTTTTCCGCTGGACGAACTTGGCGCCCCGGCCTTCGGGCGGTTATCTTTGGGCGTGGCTGTGCCCACGGCCTATTTTTGGTACACGGAGGCCCCTCGCAAAGTCTCGCGCCATTGCGAGTCCGGCGGACGAAGTTGGCCAGCACCACCCCCCAAGGCTATACCCCACCCGTTTTTGTGGCCTTTTTCCGCTGGACGAACTTGGCGCCCCGGCCTTCGGGCGGTTATTTTTGGGCGCGGCTGTGCCCGCAGCCTATGTTTGGCATACGGAGGCCCCTCGTAAAGTCTCGCGCCATTCCGAGTCCGGCGGACGAAGTTGGCCAGCACCACCTCCCAAGGCTATAGCCCACCCGTTTTTGTGGCCTTTTTCCGCTGGACGAACTTGGCGCCCCGGCCTTCGGGCAGTTATTTTTGGGCACGGCTGTGCCCATGGCCTATTTTTGGAACACGGAGGCCCCTCGCAGAGTCTCGTGCCATTCCGAGTCCGGCGGACGAAGTGGGCCTGCCCCACCCCCCAAGGCTATAGCCCACCCATTTTTGTGGCCTTTTTCCGCTGGACGAACTTGGCGCCCCGGCCATCGGGCGGGTATTTTTGGGTGCGGCTGTGCCCGCGGCCTATTTTTGGCAAACGGAGGAGCCTCGCAAAGTCTCGCGCCATTCTGAGTCCGGCGGACGAAGTTGGCCAGCCCCACCCCCCAAGGCTATAGCCCACCCGTTTTTGTGGCCTTCTTCCGCTGGACGAACTTGGCGCCCCGGCCTTCGGGCGGGTATTTTTGGGCGAGACTGTGCCCGCGGCCTATTTTTGGCACACGGAGGAGCCTCGTAAAGTCTCGCGCCATTCTGAGTCCGGCGGACGAAGTTGGCCAGCCCCACCCCCCAAGGCTATAGCCCACCCGTTTTTGTGGCCTTCTTCCGCTGGACGAACTTGGCGCCCCGGCCTTCGGGCGGGTATTTTTGGGCGAGACTGTGACCGCGGCCTATTTTTGGTACACCGAGGCACCTCGTAAAGTCTCGCGCCATTCTGAGTCCGGCGGACGAAGTTGGCCAGCCCCACCCCCCAAGGCTATAGCCCACCCGTTTTTGTAGCCTTTTTCCGCTGGACGAACTTGGCGCCGCGGCCTTCGGGCTGGTATTTTTGGGCGTGGCTGAGTCCGCGGCCTATTTTTGGCACACGGAGGCGCCTCGCAAAGTCTCGTGCCATTCGGAGTCCGGCGGACGAAGTAGGCCAGCCCCACCGCCCAAGGCTATAGCCCACCCATTTTTGTGGCCTTGTTCTGCTGGACGAACTTGGCGCCCCGGCCTTCGGGCGGTTATTTTTGGGCGCGGCTGTCCCCGCGCCCTATTTTTGGCACACGGAGGCGCCTCACAAAGTCTCCCGCCATTCCGAGTCCGGCGGACGAAGTGGGTCAGCCCCACCCCCCAAGACTATAGCCCACCCGTTTTTGTGGACTTTTTCCGCTGGACGAACTTGGCGCCGCGGCCTTCGGGCGGGTATTTTTGGGCGCGGCTGTGCCCTCGGCCTATTTTTGGCACACGGATACGCCTCGCAAAGTCTCGCGCCATTCCGAGTCCGGCGGACGAAGTACGCCCGCCCCACCCCCCAAGGCTATAGTCCACCCGTTATTGTGGCCTTTTTCCGTTGGCAGAATTTGGCGCCGCGGCCTTCGGGCAGGTATTTTTGGGTGTGGCTGAGCCCGCGGCCTATTTTTGGCACACGGAGGCGCCTCGCAAAGTCTCGCCCCATTCCGAGTCCGGCGGACGAAGTCGGCCCGCCCCTCCCCCCAAGGCTATAGCCCACCCGTTTTTTGGCCATTTTTCCGCTGGACGAACATGGCGCCCCGGCCTTCGGGCGGTTATTTTTGGGCGCGACTGTGCCCGCGGCCTATTTTTGCCACGCGGAGGCCGCTCGCAAAGTCTCGCCCCATTCCGAGTCCGGCGGACGAAGTGGGCCAGCCCCTCTCCCCAAGGCTATAGCCCACCCGTTTTTTGGCCATTTTTCCGCTGGGGGGTTTGGGCGCGCCGACCTTCGGGCTGTTATTTTTGGGCGCGGCTGTACCCGCGGCCTATTTTTGGCACGCGGAGGCCGCTCGCAAAGTCTCGCCCCATTCCGAGTCCGGCGGACGAATTTGGCCAGCCCCTCCCCCTAAGGCTATAGCCCACCCGTTTTTTGGCCATTTTTCCGCTGCACGAACTTGGCGCCCCGGCCTTCGGGCGGTTATTTTTGGGCGCGACTGTGCCCGCGGCCTATTTTTGGCACGCGGAGGCCGCTCGCAAAGTCTCGCCCCATTCCGAGTCCGGCGGACGAAGTCGGCCAGCCCCTCCCCCCAAGGCTATAGCCCACCCGTTTTTTGGCCATTTTTCCGCTGGACGAACATGGCGCCCCGGTCTTCGGGCGGTTATTTTTGGGCGCGGCTGTGCTCACGGCCTATTTTTGGCACGCAGAGGCCGCTCGCAAAGTCTCGCCCCATTCCGAGTCCGGCGGACGAAGTTGGCCAGCCCCTCCCCCCAAGGCTATAGCCCACCCGTTTTTTGGCCAGTTTTCCGCTGGGAGGTTTGGGCGCGCCGACCTTCGGTCCGTTATTTTTGGGCGCGGCTGTACCTGTGGCCTACTTTTGGAACACGGAGACCGCTCGCAAAGTCTCGGCCCATTCCGAGTCCGGCGGACGAAGTTGGCCAGCCCCTCCCCCCAAGGCTATAGCCCACCCGTTTTTTGGCCATTTTTCCGCTGCACGAACTTGGCGCCGGGGCCTTCGGGCGGGTATTTTTGGGAGCGCCTGTGCCCGCGGCCTATTTTTGGAACACGGAGGCACCTCGCAAAGTCTCGCGCCATTCCGAGTCCGGCGGACGAAGATGGCCAGCCCCACCCGCCAAGGCTATAGCCCACCCGTTTTTTGGCCATTTTTCCGCTGCACGAACTTGGCGCCGCGGCCCTCGGGCGGGTATTTTTGGGCGCGGCTGTGCCTGCGGCCTATTTTTGGTACACGGAGGCGCCTCGCAAAGTCTCGCGCCATTCCGAGTCCGGCGGACGAAGTCGGCCAGCCCCACCCCCCAAGGCTATAGCCCACCCGTTTTTGTGGCCTTTTACCGATGGACGAACTTGGCGCCGCGGCCTTCGGGCTGGTATTTTTGGGCGCGGCTGTGCCCGCGGCCTATTTTTGGCTCACGGAGGCGCATCGTAAAGTCTCGCGCCATTCCGAGTCCGGCGGACGAAGTTGGCCAGCCCCACCCCCCAAGCCTATAGCCCACCCGTTTTTGTGGCCTTTTTCCGCTGGACGAACTTGGCGCCCCGGCCTTCGGGCGGTTATTTTTGGGCGCGACTGTGCCCGCTGCCTATTTTTGGCACGCGGAGGCCGCTCGCAAAGTCTCGCCCCATTCCGAGTCCGGCGGACGAAGTGGGCCAGCCCCTCCCCCCAAGGCTATAGCCCACCCGTTTTTTAGCCATTTTTCCGCTGGACGAACTTGGTGCCCCGGTCTTCGGGCGGTTTTTTTTGGGCGCGGCTGTTCCGGTCTTCGAAGTCTCGCCGGCTGTTCCCGCGGCCGCGGAGGCCGCTCGAAGTCTCGCCATTCCGAGTCCCCCAAGGCTCCCCCTAGGCCCACCACCCGTTTTTTGGCCATTTTTCCGCTGGATGAACTTGGCGCCCCGGCCTTCGTTCGGTTATTTTTGGGCGTGGCTGTGCCCGCGGCCTATTTTTGGCACGCGGAGGCCGCTCGCAAAGTCTCGCCCCAATCCGAGTCCGGCGGACGAAGTTGGCCAGCCCCTCCCCCCAAGGCTATAGCCCACCCGTTTTTTGGCCATTTTTCCGCTGGGGGGTTTGGGCGAGACAACCTTCGGGGGGTTATTTTTGGGCGCGGCTGTGTCCGCGGCCTATTTTTGGCACGCGGAGGCCGCTCGCAAAGTCTCGCCCCATTCCGAGCCCGGCGAACGAAGTTGGCCAGCCCCTCCCCCCAAGGCTATAGCCCACCCGTTTTTTGGCCATTTTTCCGCGGGGGGGTTTGGGCGCGCCGAGGTTCGGGCGGTTATTTTTGGGTGAGGCTGTACCCGTGGCCTATTTTTGGCACGCGGAGGCCGCTCGCAAAGTCTCGCCCCATTCCGAGTCCGGCGGACGAAGTTGGCCAGCCCCTCCCCCCAAGGCTATAGCCCACCCGTTTTTTGGCCATTTTTCCGCGGGGGGGTTTGGGCGAGACAACCTTCGGGGGTTATTTTGAGCGGAGGCCACTTGAGTCTCGCGCGCCCGCTGGCCTATTTTTGGCACGCGGAGGCCACTCGCAAAGTCTCGTCCCATTCCGAGCCCGGCGAACGAAGTTGGCCAGCCCCTCCCCCCAAGGCTATAGCCCACCCGTTTTTTGGCCATTTTTCCGCGGGGGGGTTTGGGCGCGCCGAGGTTCGGGCGGTTATTTTTGGGTGAGGCTTTACCCGTGGCCTATTTTGGCACGCCGAGGCCGCTCGGAAAGTCTCGCCCCATTCCGAGTCCGGCGGACGAAGTTGGCGAGCCCCTCCCCCCAACGGTATAGCCCACCCGTTTTTGTGGCCTTTTTCCGCTGGACGAACTTGGCGCCCCGGCCTTCGGGCGGTTATTTTTGGGCGAGGCTGTGCCCGGGGCCTATGTTTGCCACACGGCGGCCGTTCGCAAAGTCTCGCGCCATTCCGAGTCCGGCGGACGAAGTTGGCCAGCCCCATCCCCCAAGGCTATAGCCCACCCGTTTTTGTGTCCTTTTTCCGCTGGACGAACTTGGCGCCCCGGCCTTCGGGCGGTTATTTTTGGGCGCGACTGTGCCCGCGGCCTATTTTTGGCACGCGGAGGCCGCTCGTAAAGTCTCGCCCCATTCCGAGTCCGGCGGACGAAGTTGGCCAGCCCCTCCCCCCAAGGCTATAGCCCACCCGTTTTTTGGCCATTTTTCCGCTGGACGAACATGGCGCCCCGGCCTTCGGGCGGTTATTTTTGGGCAATACTCTGCCCGGGGCCTATTTTGGGCACACAGAGGCCGCTCGCAAAGTCTCGCACCCTTTCGAGTCCGGCGGACGAAGTTGGCCAGCCCCTCCCCCCAAGGCTATAGCGCACCCGTTTTTTGGCCATTTTTCCGCTGCACGAACTTGGCGCCCCGGCCTTCGGGTGGTTTTTTTTTGGGCGCGGCTGTGCCCGCGGCCTATTTTTGGCACGCGGAGGCCGCTCGTAAAGTCTCGCCCCAATCCGAGTCCGGCGGACGAAGTTGGCTAGCCCCTGCCCCCAAGGCTATAGCCCACCCGTTTTTTGGCCATTTTTCCGCTGGGGGGTTTGGGCGCGCCGACCTTCGGGTGGTTATTTTTGGGCGAGGCTGTGCCCATGGCCTATTTTTGGCATGCAGAGGGAGCTCGCAAAGTCTCACTCCATTCCGAGCCCGGCCGACGTGGTGGGCCGGCCCCTCCCCCCAAGGCTATAGCTCACCCGTTTTTTGGCCATTTTTCCGCTGGACGAACTTGGCGCCCCGGCCTTCTGGCGGTTATTTTTGGGCGCGGCTGTGCCCGTGGCCTATTTTTGGCACGCGGAGGCCGCTCGTAAAGTCTCGCCCCATTCTGAGTCCGGCGGACGAAGTCGGCCAGCCCCTCCCCCCAAGGCTATAGCCAACCCGTTTTTTGGCCATTTTTCCGCTGGGGGGTTTGGGCGCGCCGACCTTCGGGCGGTTATTTTTGGGCGCGGCTGTGCCCGCAGCTTATTTTTGGAACACGGAGTCCGCTTACAAAGTCTCGCCCCATTCCGAGTCTGGCGGACGGAGTGGGCCAGCCCCTCCCCCCAAGGCTATAGCCCCACCCGTTTTTTGGCCATTTTCCCGCTGGACGAGCTTGGCGCCCCGGCATTCGGGCAGTTATTTTTGGGCGCGGCTATGCCCGCGGCCTATTTTTGGCATGCGGAGGCCGCTCGCAAAGTCTTGCCCCATTCCGAGTCCGGCGGACGAAGTTGGCCAGCCCCTGCCCCCAAGGCTATAGCCCACCCGTTTTTTGGCCATTTTTCCGCTGGGGGGTTTGGGCGAGCCAACCTTCGGGCGGTTATTTTTGGGTGCGGCTGTGCCCGCGGCCTATTTTTAGCACGCGGAGCCTGCTCGTAAAGTCTCGCCCCATTCCGAGTCCGGCGGACGCAGTGGGCCAGCCCCTCCCCCCAAGGCTATAGCCCACCCGTTTTTTGGCCATTTTTCCGCTGGACGAGCTTGGCGCCCCGGCCTTCGGGCAGTTATTTTTGGGCGCGGCTGTGACCGCAGCCTATTTTTGGCACGCGGAGGCCGCTCGCAAAGTCTCGCCCCATTCCGAGTCCGGCAGACGAAGTTGGCCAGCCCCTCCCCCCAAGGCTATAACCCACCCGTTTTTTGGCCATTTTTCCGCTGGGGGGTTTGGGCGCGCCGACCTTCGGGCGATTATTTTTGGGCGCGGCTGTGCCCGCAGCCTATTTTTGGAACACGGAGTCCGCTTACAAACTCTCGCCCCATTCCGAGTCTGGCGGACGGAGTGGGCCAGCCCCTCCCCCCAAGGCTATAGCCCACCCGTTTTTTGGCCATTTTTCCGCTGGGGGGTTTGGGCGCCCCGACCTTCGGGCAGTTATTTTTGAGCGCGGCTGTACCCGGGGCCTTTTTTTGGCACGCGGAGGCCGCTCACAAAGTCTTGGCCCATTCCGAGTCCGGCAGACTAAGTTGGCCAGCCCCTCCCCCCAAGGCTATAGCCCACCCGTTTTTTGGCCATTTTTCCGATGGACGAACTTGGCGCCCCGGCCTTTGGGTGGTTATTTTTGGGATTTTTGGCACGCGGCGGCCGCTCGCAAAGTCTCGCCCCATTCCGAATCCGGCGGACGAAGTTGGCCAGCCCCTCCCCCCAAGGCTATAGACCACCCGTTTTTTGGCCATTTTTCCGATGGACGAACTTGGCGCCCCGGCCTTCCGGCGGTTATTTTTGGGCACGGCTGTGCTGGCGGCCTATTTTTGGCACGCGGAGGCCGCTCGCAAAGTCTCGCCCCATTCCGAGTCCGGCGGACGAAGTTGGCCAGCCCCTCCCCCCAAGTCTATAGCCCACCCGTTTTTTGGCCATTTTTCCGCTGGGGGGTTTGGGCGCCCCAACCTTCGGGTGGTTATTTTTGTGCGCGGCTGTGCCCGCGGCCTTTTTTTTGGCACGCAGAGGCCGCTCACAAAGTCTCGCCCCATTCCGAGTACGGCGGACGAAGTTGGCCAGCCCCTCCCCCCAAGGCTATAGGCCACCCGTTTTTTGGCCATTTTTCCGCTGGACGAACTTGGCGCCCCGGCCTTCGGGGGTTATTTTTGGGCGCGGCTGTGCCCACGGCCTATTTTTGACACGCAGAAGCCGCTCGCAAAGTCTCGACCCATTCCGAGTCCGGCGGACGAAGTTGGCGAGCCCCTCCCCCCAAGGCTATAGCCCACCCGTTTTTTGGCCATTTTTCCGCTGGACGAACTTGGCGCCCCGACCTTCGGGCGGTTATTTTTGTGCGCGGCTGTGCCCGCGGCCTTTTTTTGGCACGCGGAGGCCGCTCGCAAAGTCTCGCCCCATTCCGAGTCCGGCGGATGAAGTTGGCCAGCCCCTCCCCCCAAGGCTATAGCCCACCCGTTTTTTGGCCATTTTTCCGATGGACGAACTTGGCGCCCCGGCCTTCGGGGGTTATTTTTGGGCGCGGCTGTGCCCACGGCCTAGTTTTGACACGCGGAAGCCGCTCGCAAAGTCTCGCCCCATTCCGAGTCCGGCGGACGAAGTTGGCCAGCCCCTCCCCCAAAGGCTATAGCCAACCCGTTTTTTGGCCATTTTTCCGCTGGACAAACTTGGCGCCCCGGCCTTCGGCGGGTTATTTTTGGACACGGCTGTGTACACGACCTATTTTTGGCACGCGCAGGCCGCTCGCAATGTCTCGCCCCATTCCGAGTCCGGCGGACCAAGTTGGCCAGCTCCTCCCCCCAAGGCTATAGCCCACCCGTTTTTTGGACATTTTTCCGCTGGGGGGTTTGGGCGCGCCGACCTTCGGGTGGTTATTTTGGGGCGCGGCTGTGCCCGCGGCATATTTTTGGCACGCGGAGGCCGCTCTCAAAATCTCGCCCCATTCCGAGTCCGGCGGACGAAGTCGGCCAGCCCCTCCCCCCAAGGCTATAGGCCACCCGTTTTTTGGCCATTTTTCCGCTGGACGAACTTGGTGCCCCGGCCTTCGGGAGGTTATTTTTGGGCTCGGCTGTGCTCGCGGCCTATTTTTGGTACGCGGAGGCCGCTCGCAAAGTCTCGCCCCATTCCGAGTCCGGCGGACGAAGTTGGCCAGCCCCTCCCCCCAAGGCTATAGCCCACCCGTTTTTTGGCCATTTTTCCGCTGGACGAAGTCGGCGCCCCGGCCTTCGGGCGGTTATTTTTGGGTGCGGTCGTGCCCGCGGCCTATTTTTGGCACGCGGCGGCCGCTCGCAATGTCTCGCCCCATTCCGAGTCCGGCGGACGAAGTTGGCCAGCCCCTCCGCCCAAGGCTATAGCCCACCCGTTTTTTGGCCATTTTTCCGCTGGGGGGTTTGGGCGCGCTGGCCTTCGGGCGGTTATTTTTGGGCGCGGCTGTGCCCACGGCTTATTTTTGGCAAGCGGAGACCGCTCGCAAAGTCTCCCCCCATTCCGAGTCCGGTGGACGAAGTTGGCCAGCCCCTCCCCCCAAGGCTATAGCCCAACCGTTTTTTGGCCATTTTGCCGCTGGACGAACTTGGCGCCCCGGCCTTCGGGCGGTTATTTTTGGGTACGGCTGTGGCCGCGGCCTATTTTTGGCACACGGAGGCCGCTCGCAAAGTCTCGCCCCATTCCGAGTCCGGCGGACGAAGTTGGCCAGCCCCTCCCCCCTAGGCTATAGCCCACCCGTTTTTGGCCATTTTTCCGCTGGGGGGTTTGGTCGCGCCGACCTTTGGGCGGTTATTTTCGGGTGCGCCTGTCCCCGTGTCCTATTTTTGGAACGCGGAGGCCGCTCGCAAAGTCTCGCCCCATTCCGACTCCGCCGGACGAAGTTGGCCAGCCCCTCCCCCCAAGGCTATAGCCCACCCGTTTTTTGGCCATTTTTCCGCTGGGGAGTTTGGGCGCGCCGACCTTCGGGTGTTTATTTATGGCTGCGCCTATGCCGAAGGCCTATTTTTTGCATGCGGAGGCCGCTCGCAAAGTCTCGCCTCATTCCGAGTTCGGCGGACGAAGTTGGCCAGCCCCTCCCCCCAAGGCTATAGCCCACCCGTTTTTTGGCCATTTTTCCGCTGGACGAACTTGGCGCCCCGGCGTTCGGGCGGTTATTTTTGGGCGCAGCTGTGCCCGTGGCCTATTTTTGGCACGCGGAGGCCGCTCGCAAAGTCTCGCCCCATTCCGAGTCCGGCAGACGAAGTTGCCCAGCCCCTCCCCCCAAGGCTATAGCCCACCGGTTTTTTGGCTATTTTTCCGCTGGGGGGTTTGGGTGCGCCGACCTTCGGGCGGTTATTTTTGGACGCGGCCATGCCCGCGGCCTATTTTTGGCACGCGGAGGCCGTTCGCAAAGTCTCGCCCCATTACGAGTGCGGCGGACGAAGTTGGCCAGCCCCTCCCCCCAAGGCTATAGCCCACCCGTATTTTGGCCATTTTTCCGCTGGGGGGTTTGGACGCAACGAACTTCGTTGGGTTATTTTTGGGCGCGGCTCTCCCCGCGGCCTATTTTTGGTTCGCGGCGGCCGCTCGCAAAGTCTCGCCCCATTCCGAGTCCGGCGGACAAAGTTGGCCAGCCCCTCCCCCCAAGGCTATAGCCCACCCGTTTTTTGGCAATTTTTCCGCTGGACGAAATTGGCGCCCCGGCCTTCGGGACCTTATTTTTGGGCGCGGCTGTGCCCGCGGCATATTTTTGGCACATAGAGGCTGCTCGCAAAGTCTTGCCCCATTCCGAGTCCGGCGGACGAAGTTGGCCAGCCCCTCCCCCCAAGGCTATAGCCCACCCGTTTTTTGGCCATTTTTCCGCTGGACGAACTTGGCGCCCCGGCCTTCGGGCGGTTATTTTTGGGTGCGGCTGTGCCCGCGGCCTATTTTTGGCACGCGGAGGCTGCTCGCAATGTCTTGCCCCATTCCGAGTCCGGCGGACGAAGTTGGCCAGCCCCTCCCCCCAAGGCTATAGCCCACCCGTTTTTTGGCCATTTTTCCACTGGACGAATTTGGCGCCCCGGCCTTCGGGCAGTTATTTTTGGGCGCGGTTGTGCCCGTGGCCTATTTTTGGCACGCGGAGGCCGCTCGTAAATTCTCGCGCCATTCCGAGTCCGGCGGACGAAGTCGGCCAGCCCCACCCCCCAAGGCTATAGCCCACCCGTTTTTTTGGCCATTTTTCCGCTGGACGAACTTCGCACCCCGGCCTTCGGGCGGTTATTTTTGGTCGCGGCTGTGTCCGTGGCCTATTTTTGGTATGCGGGGGCCGCTCACAAAGTCTCGCCCCATTCCGAGTCCGGCGGACGAAGTTGGCCAGCCCCTCCCCCCTAGGCTATAGCCCACCCGTTTTTTGGCCATTTTTTCGCTGGACGAACTTGGCGCCCCGGCCTTCGGGGGTTATTTTTGGGCGCGGCTGTGGCCACGGCCTATTTTTGACACGCGGAGGCCGCTCGCAAAGTCTCGACCCATTCCGAGTCCGGCGGACGAAGTTGGCCAGCCCCTCCCCCCAAGGCTATAGCCCACCCGTTTTTTGGCCATTTTTCCGCTGGACAAACTTGGCGCCCCGGCCTTCGGTCGGTTATTTTTGGGCGCGGCTGTGCCCGCGGCCTATTTTTGGCACGCGGAGGCGCCTCGCAAAGTCTCGCGCCATTCCGAGTCCGGCGGACGAAGTTGGCCAGCCCCACCCCCCAAGGCTATAGCCCACCCGTTTTTGTGGCCTTTTTCCGCTGGACAAACTTGGCACCCCGGCCTTCGGTCGGTTATTTTTGGGCGCGGCTGTGCCCGCGGCCTATTTTTGGCACACGGAGGCGCCTCGCAAAGTCTCGCGCCATTCCGAGTCCGGCGGACGAAGTTGGCCAGCCCCACCCCCCAAGGCTATAGCCCACCTGTTTTTTTGGCCATTTTACGCTGGACGAACTTGGCGCCCCGGCCTTTGGGTGGGTATTTTGGGGTGAGGCTGTGCCCGCGGCCCATTTTTGGCACATGGAGGTGCCTCGTATAGTCTCGCGCCATTCCGAGTCTGGCGGACGAAGTGGGCCAGCCCCACCCCCCATGGCTAGAGCCCACCCGTTTTTGTGGCCATTTTCCGCTGGACGAACTTGGCGCCCCGGCCTTCGGGCGGGTATTTTGGGGCGCGGCTGTGCCTGCGGCCTATGTTTGGCACAGGGAGGCGCCTCGCAAAGTCTCGCGCCATTCCGAGTCCGGCGGACGAAGTTGGCCAGCCCCACCCCCCAAGGCTATAGCCTACCCGTTTTTGTGGCCATTTTCCGCTGGACGAACTTGGCGCCCCGGCCTTCGGGCGGTTATTTTTCGGCGCGGCTATGCCCGGGGCCTATTTTTGGCACACGGAGGCCGTTCGCAAAGTCTCGCGCCATTCCGAGTCCGGCGGACGAAGTTGGCCAGCCCCACCCCCCAAGGCTATAGCCCACCCGTTTTTGTGGCTTTTTTCCGCCGGACGAACTTGGCGCCCCGGCCTTCGGGCGGTTATTTTTGGGCGCGGCTGTGCCCGGGGCCTATTTTTGGCACATGGAGGCCACTCGCAAAGTCTAACGCCATTCCGAGTCCGGCGGACGAAGTGGGCCAGCCCCACCCCCCAAGGCTATAGCCCACCCATTTTTGTGGCCTTTTTCCGCTGGACGAACTTCGCGCCCCGGCCTTCGGGCGGTTATTTTTGGGCACGGCTGTGCCCGGGGCCTTTTTTGGCACACGGAGGCCGTTCGCAAAGTCTCGCGCCATTCCGAGTCCGGCGGACGAAGTTGGCCAGCCCCACCCCCCAAGGCTATAGCCCACCCGTTTTTGTGGCCTTTTTCCGCTGGACGAACTTGGCGCCCCGGTCTTCGGGCGGTTATTTTTGGGCGCGGCTGTGCCCGGGGCCTATTTTTGGCACACGGAGGCCGCTCGCAAAGTCTCACGCCATTCCGAGTCTGGTGGACGAAGTTGGCCAGCCCCACACCCCAAGGCTATAGCCCATCCGTTTTTGTGGCCATTTTCGCTGGACGAACTTGGCGCCCCGGCCTTCGGGCGGGTATTTTGGGGCGTAGCTGTGCCTGCGGCCTATGTTTGGCACACGGAGGTGCCTAGCAAAGTCTCGCGCCATTCCGAGTCCGGCGGACGAAGTGGGCCAGCCCCACCCCCCAAGGCTGTAGCCCACCCGTTTTTGTGGCCTTTTTCCGCTGGACGAACTTCGCGCCCCGGCCTTCGGGCGGTTATTTTTGGCCGCGGCTGTGCCCGGGGCCTATTTTTGGCACACGGAGGCCACTCGCAAAGTCTAGCGCCATTCCGAGTCCGGCGGACGAAGTGGGCCAGCCCCACCCCCCAAGGCTATAGCCCACCCATTTTTGTGGCCTTTTTCCGCTGGACGAACTTCGCGCCCAGGCCTTCGGGCGGTTATTTTTGGGCACGGCTGTGCCCGGGGCCTTTTTTGGCACACGGAGGCCACTCGCAAAGTCTAGCGCCATTCCGAGTCCGGCGGATGAAGTGGGCCAGCCCCACCCCCCAAGGCTATAGCCCACCCATTTTTGTGGCCTTTTTCCGCTGGACGAACTTCGCGCCCCGGCCTTCAGGCGGGTATTTTGGGGCGCGGCTGTGCCTGCGGCCTATGTTTGGCACACGGAGGTGCCTAGCAAAGTCTCCCGCCATTCCGAGTCCGGCGGACGAAGTTGGCCAGCCCCACCCCCCAAGGCTATAGCCCATCCGTTTTTGTGGCCATTTTCGCTGGACGAACTTGGCGCCCCGGCCTTCGGGCGGGTATTTTGGGGCGCGGCTGTGCCTGCGGCCTATGTTTGGCACACGGAGGTGCCTAGCAAAGTCTCGCGCCATTCCGAGTCCGGCGGACGAAGTTGGCCAGCCCCACCCCCCAAGGCTATAGCCCATCCGTTTTTGTGGCCATTTTCGCTGGACGAACTTGGCGCCCCGGCCTTCGGGTGGGTATTTTTAGGCGCGGCATTGCCAGCGGCCTATTTTTGGCACACGGAGGCGCCTCGCAAAGTCTCGCGCCATTCCGAGTCCGCGGACGGTTGGCCAGCCCCACCCCCCCACGCTATAGTGCACCCGTTTTTGTGGCCTTCTTCCGCTGGACAAACTTGGCGCCCCGGCCTTCGGGCTGTTATTTTTGGGTTCGGCTGTGCTTGGGGCCTATTTTTGGCACACGGAGGACGCTCGCAAAGTCTCGCGCCATTCCGAGTCCGGCGGACGAAGTGGGCCAGCCCCACCCCCCAAGGCTAGAGCCCACCCGTTTTTGTGGCCTTTTTCCTCTGCACGAACTTGACGCCCCCGCCTTCGGGCGGTTATTTTTGGGCGCGGCTGTGCCCGGGGCCTATTTTTCGTACACGGAGGCCACTCGCAAAGTCTCGCGCCATTCCGAGTCCGGCGAACGAAGTTGTCCAGCCCCACCCCCGAACGCTATAGCCCACCCGTTTTTTTGTCCTTTTTCCGCTGGACGAACTTGGCACCCCTGCCTTCGGGCGGTTATTTTTGCGCGCGGCTGTGTCCGGAGCCTATTTTTGGCACACGGAGGCCACTCACAAAGTCTCGCGCCATTCCAAGTCCGGCGGACGAAGTTGTCCAGCCCCACCCCCCAAGGCTATAGCCCACCCGTTTTTTTGTCCTTTTTCCCCTGGATGAACTTGGCACCCCTGCCTTCGGGCGGTTATTTTTGTGCGCGGCTGTGCCCGGGGCCTATTTTTGGCACACGGAGGCCGCTCGTAAAGTCTCGCGCCATTACGCGTCCGGCGGAAGAAGCGGGCCAGCCCCACCCCCCAAGGCTATAGCCCACCCGTTTTTGTGGCATTTTTCCGCTGCACGAACTTGGCGCCCCGGCCTTCAGGTTGTTATTTTTGGGCTCGGCTGTGCCTGGGGCCAATTTTTGGCACACGGAGGCCGCTCGCAAAGTCTCGCGCCATTCCGAGTCCGGCGGACGAAGTTGGCCAGCCCCACCCCCCAAGGCTATAGCCCACCCGTTTTTGTGGCCTTTTTCTGCTGGATGAACTTGGCGCCCCGGCCTTCGGGATGTTATTTTTGGGTGTGGCTGTGCCCAGGGCCTATTTTTGGCACACGGAGGCCGCTCGCAAAGTCTCGCGCCATTCCGAGTCCGGCGGACGAAGTCGGCCAGCCCCAACCCCCCAAGGCTATAGCACACCTGTTTTTATGGCCTTTTTCCGCTAGACGAACTTGGCGCCCCGGCCTTCGAGCGGTTATTTTTGGGCACGGCTTTGTCCGAGGCCTATTTTTTGCACACGGAGGCCGCTTGCAAAGTCCCGTGCCATTCCGAGTCCGGCGGACGAAGTCGGCCAGCCCCACCCCCCAAGGCTATAGCCCACCCGTTTTTGTGGCCTTTTTCCGCTTCACGAACTTGGCGCCCCGGCCTTCGGGCTGTTATTTTTGGGCTCGGCTGTGCCTGGGGCCTATTTTTGGCACACGGAGGACACTCGCAAAGTCTCGCGCCATTCCGAGTCCGGCGGACGAAGTGGGCCAGCCCCACCCCCCAAGGCTAGAGCCCACCCGTTTTTGTGGCCTTTTTCCGCTGGACGAACTTCGCGCCCCGGCCTTCGGGCGGTTATTTTTGGCCGCGGCTGTGCCCGGGGCCTATTTTTGGCACACGGAGGCCACTCGCAAAGTCTAGCGCCATTCCGAGTCCGGCGGACGAAGTGGGCCAGCCCCACCCCCCAAGGCTATAGCCCACCCATTTTTGTGGCCTTTTTCCGCTGGACGAACTTCGCGCCCAGGCCTTCGGGCGGTTATTTTTGGGCACGGCTGTGCCCGGGGCCTTTTTTGGCACACGGAGGCCACTCGCAAAGTCTAGCGCCATTCCGAGTCCGGCGGATGAAGTGGGCCAGCCCCACCCCCCAAGGCTATAGCCCACCCATTTTTGTGGCCTTTTTCCGCTGGACGAACTTCGCGCCCCGGCCTTCAGGCGGGTATTTTGGGGCGCGGCTGTGCTCGCGGCGAATTTTTGGCACACGGAGGTGCCTAGCAAAGTCTCCCGCCATTCCGAGTCCGGCGGACGAAGTTGGCCAGCCCCACCCCCCAAGGCTATAGCCCATCCGTTTTTGTGGCCATTTTCGCTGGACGAACTTGGCGCCCCGGCCTTCGGGCGGGTATTTTGGGGCGCGGCTGTGCCTGCGGCCTATGTTTGGCACACGGAGGTGCCTAGCAAAGTCTCGCGCCATTCCGAGTCCGGCGGACGAAGTTGGCCAGCCCCACCCCCCAAGGCTATAGCCCATCCGTTTTTGTGGCCATTTTCGCTGGACGAACTTGGCGCCCCGGCCTTCGGGTGGGTATTTTTAGGCGCGGCATTGCCAGCGGCCTATTTTTGGCACACGGAGGCGCCTCGCAAAGTCTCGCGCCATTCCGAGTCCGGCGGACGAAGTTGGCCAGCCCCACCCCCCAAGGCTATAGTGCACCCGTTTTTGTGGCCTTCTTCCGCTGGACAAACTTGGCGCCCCGGCCTTCGGGCTGTTATTTTTGGGTTCGGCTGTGCTTGGGGCCTATTTTTGGCACACGGAGGACGCTCGCAAAGTCTCGCGCCATTCCGAGTCCGGCGGACGAAGTGGGCCAGCCCCACCCCCCAAGGCTAGAGCCCACCCGTTTTTGTGGCCTTTTTCCTCTGCACGAACTTGACGCCCCCGCCTTCGGGCGGTTATTTTTGGGCGCGGCTGTGCCCGGGGCCTATTTTTCGTACACGGAGGCCACTCGCAAAGTCTCGCGCCATTCCGAGTCCGGCGAACGAAGTTGTCCAGCCCCACCCCCGAACGCTATAGCCCACCCGTTTTTTTGTCCTTTTTCCGCTGGACGAACTTGGCACCCCTGCCTTCGGGCGGTTATTTTTGCGCGCGGCTGTGTCCGGAGCCTATTTTTGGCACACGGAGGCCACTCACAAAGTCTCGCGCCATTCCAAGTCCGGCGGACGAAGTTGTCCAGCCCCACCCCCCAAGGCTATAGCCCACCCGTTTTTTTGTCCTTTTTCCCCTGGATGAACTTGGCACCCCTGCCTTCGGGCGGTTATTTTTGTGCGCGGCTGTGCCCGGGGCCTATTTTTGGCACACGGAGGCCGCTCGTAAAGTCTCGCGCCATTACGCGTCCGGCGGAAGAAGCGGGCCAGCCCCACCCCCCAAGGCTATAGCCCACCCGTTTTTGTGGCATTTTTCCGCTGCACGAACTTGGCGCCCCGGCCTTCAGGTTGTTATTTTTGGGCTCGGCTGTGCCTGGGGCCAATTTTTGGCACACGGAGGCCGCTCGCAAAGTCTCGCGCCATTCCGAGTCCGGCGGACGAAGTTGGCCAGCCCCACCCCCCAAGGCTATAGCCCACCCGTTTTTGTGGCCTTTTTCTGCTGGATGAACTTGGCGCCCCGGCCTTCGGGATGTTATTTTTGGGTGTGGCTGTGCCCAGGGCCTATTTTTGGCACACGGAGGCCGCTCGCAAAGTCTCGCGCCATTCCGAGTCCGGCGGACGAAGTCGGCCAGCCCCAACCCCCCAAGGCTATAGCACACCTGTTTTTATGGCCTTTTTCCGCTAGACGAACTTGGCGCCCCGGCCTTCGAGCGGTTATTTTTGGGCACGGCTTTGTCCGAGGCCTATTTTTTGCACACGGAGGCCGCTTGCAAAGTCCCGTGCCATTCCGAGTCCGGCGGACGAAGTCGGCCAGCCCCACCCCCCAAGGCTATAGCCCACCCGTTTTTGTGGCCTTTTTCCGCTTCACGAACTTGGCGCCCCGGCCTTCGGGCTGTTATTTTTGGGCTCGGCTGTGCCTGGGGCCTATTTTTGGCACACGGAGGACACTCGCAAAGTCTCGCGCCATTCCGAGTCCGGCGGACGAAGTGGGCCAGCCCCACCCCCACCCCGAAAGGCTATAGCCCACCCGTTTTTGTGGCCTTTTTCCGCTGCACGAACTTGGCGCCCCGGCCTTCGGGATGTTATTTTTGGGTGTGGCTGTGCCCAGGGCCTATTTTTGGCACACGGAGACCGCTCGCAAAGTCTCGCGCCATTCCGAGTCCGGCGGACGAAGTCGGCCAGCCCCACCCCCCAAGGCTATAGCCCACCCATTTTTATGGCCTTTTTCCGCTGGACGAACTTGGCGCCCCGGCCTTCGAGCGGTTATTTTTGGGCCAGGCTGTGCCCGGGGCCTATTTTTTACACACGGAGGCCGCTAACAAAGTCTCGCGCCATTCCGAGTCCGGCGGACGAAGTTGGCCTGCCCCACCCCCTAAGGCTATAGCCCACCCGTTTTTGTGGCCTTTTTCCGCTGGACGAACTTGGCGCCCCGGCCTTCGGCTGTTATTTTTGGGCTCGGCTGTGCCTGGGGCCAATTTTTGGCACACGGAGGCCGCTCGCAAAGTCTCGCGCCATTCCGAGTCCGGCGGACGAAGTTGGCCAGCCCCACCCCCACCCCGAAAGGCTATAGCCCACCCGTTTTTGTGGCCTTTTTCCGCTGCACGAACTTGGCGTCCCGGCCTTCGGGATGTTATTTTTGGGTGTGGCTGGGCCCAGGGCCTATTTTTGGCACACGGAGACCGCTCGCAAAGCCTCGCGCCATTCCGAGTCCGGCGGACGAAGTCGGCCAGCCCCACCCCCCAAGGCTATAGCCCACCCGTTTTTATGGCCTTTTTCCGCTGGACGAACTTGGCGCCCCGGCCTTCGGGCGGTTATTTTTGGGCGCGGCTGTGCCCGGGGCTTATTTTTGGCACACGGAGGCCGCTCGCAATATCTCGTGCTATTCCGAGTTCGGCGGACGAATTGGCCAGCCCCACCCCCCAAGGCTATAGCCCACCCGTTTTTGTGGCCTTTTTCCGCTGGACGAACTTGGCGCCCCGGCCTTCGAGCGGTTATTTTTGGGCGCGGCTGTGCCCGGGGCCTATTTTTTGCACACGGAGGCCGCTCGCAATGTCTCGCGCCATTCCGAGTCCGGCGGACGAAGTTGGCTTGCCCCACCCCCTAAGGCTATAGCCCACCCGTTTTTGTGGCCTTTTTCCGCTGGACGAACTTGGCGCCCCGGCCTTCGAGCGGTTATTTTTGGGCCAGGCTGTGCCCGGGGCCTATTTTTTGCACACGGAGGCCGCTCGCAAAGTCTCGCGCCATTCCGAGTCCGGCGGACGAAGTTGGCCAGCCCCACCCCCCAAGGCTATAGCCCACCCGTTTTTGTGGCCTTTTTCTGCTGCACGAACTTGGCGCCCCGGCCTTCGGGATGTTATTTTTGGGTGTGGCTGTGCCCAGGGCCTATTTTTGGCACACGGAGGCCGCTCGCAAAGTCTCGCGCCATTCCAAGTCCGGCGGACGAAGTCGGCCAGCCCCACCACCCAAGGCTATAGCCCACCCGTTTTTATGGCCTTTTTCCGCTGGACGAACTTGGCGCCCCGGCCTTCGGGCGGTTATTTTTGGGCTCGGCTGTGCCTGGGGCCTATTTTTGGCACACGGAGGACACTCGCAAAGTCTCGCGCCATTCCGAGTCCGGCGGACGAAGTGGGCCAGCCCCACCCCCACCCCGAAAGGCTATAGCCCACCCGTTTTTGTGGCCTTTTTCCGCTGCACGAACTTGGCGCCCCGGCCTTCGGGATGTTATTTTTGGGTGTGGCTGTGCCCTGGGCCTATTTTTGGCACACGGAGACCGCTCGCAAAGTCTCGCGCCATTCCGAGTCCGGCGGACGAAGTCGGCCAGCCCCACCCCCCAAGGCTATAGCCCACCCATTTTTATGGCCTTTTTCCGCTGGACGAACTTGGCGCCACGGCATTAGAGATGTTATTTTTGGGGCTGGCTGTGCCAGGGGCCTATTTTTTCCACACGGAGGCCGCTAGCAAAGTCTCGCGCCATTCCGAGTCCGCGGACGAACTTGGCCTGCCCCACCCCCTAAGGCTATAGCCCACCCGTTTTTGTGGCCTTTGTCCGCTGGACGAACTTGGGGCCCCGGCCTTCGGCTGTTATTTTTGGGCTCGGCTGTGCACGGGGCCAATTTTTGGCACACGGAGGCCGCCGCAAAGTCTCGCGCCATTCCGAGTCCGCGGACGAAGTTGGCCAGCCCCACCCCCACCCCCGAAGGCTATAGCCCACCCGTTTTTGTGGCCTTTTTCCGCTGCACGAACTTGGCGCCCGGCCTTCGGGATGTTATTTTTAGGTGTGGCTGGGCCAGGGCCTATTTTTGGCACACGGAGACCGCTCGCAAAGCCTCGCGCCATTCCGAGTCCGGCGGACGAAGTCGGCCAGCCCCACCCCCCAAGGCTATAGCCCACCCGTTTTTATGGCCTTTTTCCGCTGGACGAACTTGGCGCCCCGGCCTTCGGGCGGTTATTTTTGGGCGCGGCTGTGCCCGGGGCTTATTTTTGGCACACGGAGGCCGCTCGCAATATCTCGTGCTATTCCGAGTTCGGCGGACGAATTGGCCAGCCCCACCCCCCAAGGCTATAGCCCACCCGTTTTTGTGGCCTTTTTCCGCTGGACGAACTTGGCGCCCCGGCCTTCGAGCGGTTATTTTTGGGCGCGGCTGTGCCCGGGGCCTATTTTTTCCACACAGAGGCCGCTCGCAATGTCTCGCGCCATTCCGAGTCCGGCGGACGAAGTTGGCTTGCCCCACCCCCTAAGGCTATAGCCCACCCGTTTTTGTGGCCTTTTTCCGCTGGACGAACTTGGCGCCCCGGCCTTCGAGCGGTTATTTTTGGGCCAGGCTGTGCCCGGGGCCTATTTTTTGCACACGGAGGCCGCTCGCAAAGTCTCGCGCCATTCCGAGTCCGGCGGACGAAGTTGGCCAGCCCCACCCCCACCCCCAAAGGCTATAGCCCACCCGTTTTTGTGGCCTTTTTCTGCTGCACGAACTTGGCGCCCCGGCCTTCGGGATGTTATTTTTGGGTGTGGCTGTGCCCAGGGCCTATTTTTGGCACACGGAGGCCGCTCGCAAAGTCTCGCGCCATTCCAAGTCCGGCGGACGAAGTCGGCCAGCCCCACCACCCAAGGCTATAGCCCACCCGTTTTTATGGCCTTTTTCCGCTGGACGAACTTGGCGCCCCGGCCTTCGGGCGGTTATTTTTGGGCGCGGCTGTGCCCGGGGCCTATTTTTGGCACACGGAGGCCGCTCGCAATGTCTCGTGCTATTCCGAGTTCGGCGGACGAATTGGCCAGCCCCACCCCCCAAGGCTATAGCCCACCCGTTTTTGTGGCCTTTTTCCGCTGAACGAACTTGGCGCCCCGGCCTTCGAGCGGTTATTTTTGGACGCGGCTGTGCCCGGGGCCTATTTTTTGCACACGGAGGCCGCTCGCAAAGTCTCGCGCCATTCCGAGTCCGGCGGACGAAGTTGGCTTGCCCCACCCCCTAAGGCTATAGCCCACCCGTTTTTGTGGCCTTTTTCCGCTGGACGAACTTGGCGCCCCGGCCTTCGAGCGGTTATTTTTGGGCCAGGCTGTGCCCGGGGCCTATTTTTTGCACACGGAGGCCGCTAACAAAGTCTCGCGCCATTCCGAGTCCGGCGGACGAAGTTGGCCTGCCCCACCCCCTAAGGCTATGGCCCACCCGTTTTTGTGGCCTTTTTCCGCTGGACGAACTTGGCGCCCCGGCCTTCGGCTGTTATTTTTGGGCTCGGCTGTGCCTGGGGCCAATTTTTGGCACACGGAGGCCGCTCGTAAAGTCTCGCGCCATTCCGAGTCCGGCGGACGAAGTTGGCCAGCCCCACCCCCACCCCGAAAGGCTATAGCCCACCCGTTTTTGTGGCATTTTTCCGCTGCACGAACTTGGCGTCCCGGCCTTCGGGATGTTATTTTTGGGTGTGGCTGGGCCCAGGGCCTATTTTTGGCACACGGAGACCGCTCGCAAAGTCTCGCGCCATTCCGAGTCCGGCGGACGAAGTCGGCCAGCCCCACCCCCCAAGGCTATAGCCCACCCGTTTTTATGGCCTTTTTCCGCTGGACGAACTTGGCGCCCCGGCCTTCGGGCTGTTATTTTTGGGTGTGGCTGTGCCCAGGGCCTATTTTTGGCACACGGACCCCGCTCGCAAAGTCTCGCGCCATTCCGAGTCCGGCAGACGAAGTCGGCCAGCCCCACCCCCCAAGGCTATAGCCCACCCGTTTTTGTGGCCTTTTTCCGCTGGACGAACTTGGCGCCCCGGCCTTCGAGCGGTTATTTTTGGGCCAGGCTGTGCCCGGGGCCTATTTTTTACACACGGAGGCCGCTCGCAAAGTCTCGCGCCATTCCGAGTCCGGCGGACGAAGTTGGCCTGCCCCACCCCCTAAGGCTATAGCCCACCCATTTTTGTGGCCTTTTTCCGCTGGACGAACTTGGCGCCCCGGCCTTCAGGCTGTTATTTTTGGGCTCGGCTGTGCCTGGGGACAATTTTTGGCACACGGAGGCCGCTTGCAAAGTCTCGCGCCATTCCGAGTCCGGCGGACGAAGTCGGCCAGCCCCACCCCCCAAGGCTATAGCCCACCGGTTTTTGTGGCCTTTTTCTGCTGGACGAACTTAGCGCCCCGGCCTTCGGGATGTTATTTTTGGGTGTGGCTGTGCCCAGGGCCTATTTTTGGCACACGGAGGCCGCTCGCAAAGTCTCGCGCCATTCCGAGTGGGGCGGACGAAGTCGGCCAGCCCCACCCCCCAAGGCTATAGCACACCCGTTTTTTATGGCCTTTTTCCGCTGGACGAACTTGGCGCCCCGGCCTTCGGGCGGTTATTTTTGGGCGCGGCTGTGCCCGGGGCCTATTTTTGGCACACGGAGGCCGCTCGCAATGTCTCGTGCTATTCCGAGTTCGGCGGACGAATTGGCCAGCCCCACCCCCCAAGGCTATAGCCCTCCGGTTTTTGTGGCCTTTTTCCGCTGGACGAACTTGGCGCCCCGGCCTTCGAGCGGTTATTTTTGGGCGCGGCTGTGCCCGGGGCCTATTTTTTGCACACGGAGGCCGCTCGCAAAGTCTCGCGCCTTTCCGAGTCCGGCGGCCGAAGTTGGCTTGCCCCACCCCCTAAGGCAATAACCCACCCGTTTTTGTGGCCTTTTTCCGCTGGACGAACTTGGCGCCCCGGCCTTCGAGCGGTTATTTTTGGGCTAGGCTGTGCCCGGGGCCTATTTTTTGCACATGGAGGCCGCTCGCAAAGTCTCGCGCCATTCCGAGTCCGGCGGACGAAGTTGGCCAGCCCCACCCCCACCCCCAAAGGCTATAGCCCACCCGTTTTTGTGGCCTTTTTCCGCTGGACGAACTTGGCGCCCTGGCCTTCGAGCAGTTATTTTTGGGCGTGGCTGTGCCCGGGGCCTATTTTTGGCACACGGAGGCCGCTCGCAAAGTCTCGCGCCTTTCCGAGTCCGGCGGACGAAGTTGGCTTGCCCCACCCCCTAAGGCTATAGCCCACCCGTTTTTGTGGCCTTTTTCCGCTGGACGAACTTGGCGCCCCGGCCTTCGAGCGGTTATTTTTGGGCCAGGCTGTGCCCGGGGCCTATTTTTTGCACACGGAGGCCGCTCGCAAAGTCTCGCGCCATTCCGAGTCCGGCGGACGAAGTTGGCCAGCCCCACCCCCACCCCCAAAGGCTATAGCCCACCCGTTTTTGTGGCCTTTTTCCGCTGCACGAACTTGGCGCCCCGGCCTTCGGGATGTTATTTTTGGGTGTGGCTGTGCCCAGGGCCTATTTTTGGCACACGGAGGCCGCTCGCAAAGTCTCGCGCCATTCCGAGTCCGGCGGACGAAGTCGGCCAGCCCCACCCCCGAAGGCTATAGCCCACCCGTTTTTATGGCCTTTTTCCGCTGGATGAACTTGGCGCCCCGGCCTTCGGGCGGTTATTTTTGGGCGCGGCTGTGCCCGGGGCCTATTTTTGGCACACAGAGGGCGCTCGCAATGTCTCGTGCTATTCCGAGTTCGGCGGACGAATTGGCCAGCCCCACCCCCAAGGCTATAGCCCACCCGTTTTTGTGGCCTTTTTCCGCTGAACGAAGTTGGCGCCCTGGCCTTCGAGCGGTTATTTTTGGACGCGGCTGTGCCCGGGGCCTATTTTTTGCACACGGAGGCCGCTCGCAAAGTCTCACGCCATTCCGAGTCCGGCGGACGAAGTTGGCTTGCCCCACCCCCTAAGGCTATAGCCCACCCGTTTTTGTGGCCTTTTTCCGCTGGACGAACTTGGCGCCCCGGCCTTCGGGCTGTTATTTTTGGGCTCGGCTGTGCCTGGGGACAATTTTTGGCACACGGAGGCCGCTTACAAAGTCTCGCGCCATTCCGAGTCCGGCGGACGAAGTCGGCCAGCCCCACCCCCCAAGGCTATAGCCCACCCGTTTTTGTGGCCTTTTTCTGCTGGACGAACTTGGCGCCCCGGCCTTCGGGATGTTATTTTTGGGTGTGGCTGTGCCCAGGGCCTATTTTTGGCAGACGGAGGCCGCTCGCAAAGTCTCGCGCTATTCCGAGTGGGGCGGACGAAGTCGGCCAGCCCCACCCCCCAAGGCTATAGCACACCCGTTTTTTATGGCCTTTTTCCGCTGGACGAACTTGGCGGCCCGGCCTTCGGGCGGTTATTTTTTGGCCAGGCTGTGCCCGGGGACTATTTTTTGCACACGGAGGCCGCTCGCAAAGTCTCGCGCCATTCCGAGTCCGGCGGACGAAGTTGGCCAGCCCCACCCCCACCCCCACCCCCAAAGGCTATAGCCCACCCGTTTTTGTGGCCTTTTTCCGCTGCACGAACTTGGCGCCAATGCCTTCGGGATGTTATTTTTGGGTGTGGCTGTGCCCAGGGCCTATTTTTGGCACACGGAGGCCGCTCGCAAAGTCTCGCGCCATTCCGAGTCCGGCGGACGAAGTCGGCCAGCCCCACCCCCCAAGGCTATAGCCCACCCGTTTTTATGGCCTTTTTCCGCTGGACGAACTTGGCGCCCCGGCCTTCGGGCGGTTATTTTTGGGCGCGGCTGTGCCCGGGGCCTATTTTTGGCACACGGATGCCGCTCGCAATGTCTCGTGCTATTCCGAGTTCGGCGGACGAATTGGCCAGCCCCACCCCCCAAGGCTATAGCCCACCGGTTTTTGTGGCCTTTTTCCGCTGGACGAACTTGGCGCCCCGGCCTTCGAGCGGTTATTTTTGGGCGCGGCTGTGCTCGGGGCCTATTTTTTGCACACGGAGGCCGCTCGCAAAGTCTCGTACCTTTTCCGAGTCCGGCGGACGAAGTTGGCTTGCCCCACCCCCTAAGGCTATAGCCCACCCGTTTTTGTGGCCTTTTTCCGCTGGACGAACTTGGCGCCCCGGCCTTCGAGCGGTTATTTTTGGGCCAGGCTGTGCCCGGGGCCTATTTTTTACACACGGAGGCCGCTCGCAAAGTCTCGCGCCATTCCGAGTCCGGCGGACGAAGTTGGCCAGCCCCACCCCCACCCCCAAAGGCTATAGCCCACCCGTTTTTGTGGCCTTTTTCCGCTGGACGAACTTGGCGCCCCGGCCTTCGAGCGGTTATTTTTGGGCGTGGCTGTGCCCGGGGCCTATTTTTGGCACACGGAGGCCGCTCGCAAAGTCTCGCGCCTTTCCGAGTCCGGCGGACGAAGTTGGCTTGCCCCACCCCCTAAGGCTATAGCCCACCCGTTTTTGTGGCCTTTTTCCGCTGGACGAACTTGGCGCCCCGGCCTTCGAGCGGTTATTTTTTGGCCAGGCTGTGCCCGGGGACTATTTTTTGCACACGGAGGCCGCTCGCAAAGTCTCGCGCCATTCCGAGTCCGGCGGACGAAGTTGGCCAGCCCCACCCCCACCCCCACCCCCAAAGGCTATAGCCCACCCGTTTTTGTGGCCTTTTTCCGCTGCACGAACTTGGCGCCAATGCCTTCGGGATGTTATTTTTGGGTGTGGCTGTGCCCAGGGCCTATTTTTGGCACACGGAGGCCGCTCGCAAAGTCTCGCGCCATTCCGAGTCCGGCGGACGAAGTCGGCCAGCCCCACCCCCCAAGGCTATAGCCCACCCGTTTTTATGGCCTTTTTCCGCTGGACGAACTTGGCGCCCCGGCCTTCGGGCGGTTATTTTTGGGCGCGGCTGTGCCCGGGGCCTATTTTTGGCACACGGATGCCGCTCGCAATGTCTCGTGCTATTCCGAGTTCGGCGGACGAATTGGCCAGCCCCACCCCCCAAGGCTATAGCCCACCCGTTTTTGTGGCCTCTTTCCGCTGGACGAACTTGGCGCCCCGGCCTTCGGGCGGGTATTTTTGGGCGCGGCTGTGCCCGCGGCCTATTTTTGGCACACGGAGGCGACTCGCAAAGTCTCGCGCCATTCCGAGTCCGGCGGACGAAGTTGGCCAGCACCGCCCCCCAAGGCTATAGCCCACCCGTTTTTGTGGCCTCTTACCGCTGGACGAACTTGGCGCCCCGGCCTTCGGGCGGGTATTTTTGGTTGCGGCTGTGCCCGCGGCCTATTTTTGGCACACGGAGGCGCCTCGCAAAGTCTCGCGGCATTCCGAGTCCGGCGGACGAAGTTGCTCAGCCCCGCCCCCCAAGGCTATAGCCCACCCGTTTTTGTGGCCTCTTTCCGCTGGACGAACTTGGCGCCCCGGCCTTCGGGCGGGTATTTTTGGGCGCGGCTGTGCCCGCGGCCTATTTTTGGCACATGGAGGAGCCTCGCAAAGTCTCGCGCCATTCCGAGTCCGGCGGACGAAGTTGGCCAGCCCCACCTCCCAAGGCTATAGCCCACCCGTTTTTGTGGCCTCTTTCCGCTGGATGAACTTGGCGCCCCGGCCTTCGGGCGGGTATTTTTGGGCGCGGCTGTGCCCGCGGCCTATTTTTGGCACACGGAGGCGCCTCGCAAAGTCTCGCGCCATTCCGATTCCGGCGGACGAAGTTGGCCAGCCCCACCCCCCAAGGCTATAGCCCACCCGTTTTTGTGGCCTCTTTCCGCTGGACGAACTTGGCGCCCCGGCCTTCGGGCGGGGATTTTTGGGCGCGGCTGTGCCCGCGGCCTATTTTTGGCACACGGAGGCGCCTCGTAAAGGCTCGCGCCATTCCGAGTCCGGCGGACGAAGTGGGCCAGCCCCGCCCCCAAGGCTATAGCCCACCCGTTTTTGTGGCCTCTTTCCGCTGGACGAACTTGGCGCCCCGGCCTTCGGGCGGGTATTTTTAGGCGCGGCTGTGCCCGCGGCCTATTTTTGGCACACGGAGGCATCTCGCAAAGTCTCGCGCCATTCCGAGTCCGGCGGACGAAGTGGGCCAGCCCCGCCCCCAAGGCTATAGCCCACCCGTTTTTGTGGCCTCTTTCCGCTGGACGAACTTGGCGCCCCGGCCTTCGGGCGGGTATTTTTAGGCGCGGCTGTGCCCGCGGCCTATTTTTGGCACACGGAGGTGCCTCGCAAAGTCTCGCGCCATTCCGAGTCCGGCGGACGAAGTTGGCCAGCCCCCACCCCCAAGGCTATAGCCCACCCGTTTTTGTGGCCTCTTTCCGCTGGATGAACTTGGCGCCCCGGCCTTCGGGCGGGTATTTTTGGGCGCGGCTGTGCCCGCGGCCTATTTTTGGCACACGGAGGCGCCTCGCAAAGTCTCGCGCCATTCCGAGTCCGGCGGACGAAGTTGTTCAGCCTCGCCCCCCAAGGCTATCGCCCACCCGTTTTTGTGGCCTCTTTCCGCTGGACGAACTTGGCGCCCCGGCCTTCGGGCGGGTATTTTTGGGCGCGGCTGTGCCCGCGGCCTATTTTTGGCACACGGAGGCGCTTCGCAAAGTCTCGCGCCATTCCGAGTCCGGCGGACGAAGTTGCTCAGCCCCGCCCCCCAAGGCTATAGCCCACCCGTTTTTGTGGCCTCTTTCCGCTGGACGAACTTGGCGCCCCGGCCTTCGGGCGGGTATTTTTGGGCGCGGCTGTGCCCGCGGCCTATTTTTGGCACACGGAGGCGCCTCGCAAAGTCTCGCGCCATTCCGAGTCCGGCGGACGAAGTTGGCCAGCACCGCCCCCCAAGGCTATAGCCCACCCGTTTTTGTGGCCTCTTTCCGCTGGACGAACTTGGCGCCCCGGCCTTCGGGCGGGTATTTTTGGGCGCGGCTGTGCCCGCGGCCTATTTTTGGCACACGGAGGCGACTCGCAAAGTCTCGCGCCATTCCGAGTCCGGCGGACGAAGTTGGCCAGCACCGCCCCCCAAGGCTATAGCCCACCCGTTTTTGTGGCCTCTTACCGCTGGACGAACTTGGCGCCCCGGCCTTCGGGCGGGTATTTTTGGTTGCGGCTGTGCCCGCGGCCTATTTTTGGCACACGGAGGCGCCTCGCAAAGTCTCGCGGCATTCCGAGTCCGGCGGACGAAGTTGCTCAGCCCCGCCCCCCAAGGCTATAGCCCACCCGTTTTTGTGGCCTCTTTCCGCTGGACGAACTTGGCGCCCCGGCCTTCGGGCGGGTATTTTTGGGCGCGGCTGTGCCCGCGGCCTATTTTTGGCACACGGAGGCGCCTCGCAAAGTCTCGCGCCATTCCGTGTCCGGCGGACGAAGTTGGCCAGCCCCGCCCCCCAAGGCTATAGCCCACCCGTTTTTGTGGCCTCTTTCCGCTGGACGAACTTGGCGCCCCGGCCTTCGGACGGGTATTTTTGGGCGCGGCTGTGACCGCGGCCTATTTTTGGCACACGGAGGCGGCTCGCAAAGTCTCGCGCCATTCCGAGTCCGGCGGACGAAGTGGGCCAGCACCGCCCCCCAAGGCTATAGCCCACCCGTTTTTGAGGCTTCTTACCGCTGGACGAACTTGGCGCCCCGGCCTTCGGGCGGGTATTTTTGGGCGCGGCTGTGCCCGCGGCCTATTTTTGGCACACGGAGGCGCCTCGCAAAGTCTCGCGCCATTCCGAGTCCGGCGGACGAAGTTGCTCAGCCCCGCCCCCCAAGGCTATAGCCCACCCGTTTTTGTGGCCTCTTTCCGCTGGACGAACTTGGCGCCCCGGCCTTCGGGCGGGTATTTTTGGGCGCGGCTGTGCCCGCGGCCTATTTTTGGCACACGGAGGCGCCTCGCAAAGTCTCGCGCCATTCCGAGTCCGGCGGACGAAGTTGGCCAGCCCCCACCCCCAAGGCTATAGCCCACCCGTTTTTGTGGCCTCTTTCCGCTGGACGAACTTGGCGCCCCGGCCTTCGGGCGGGGATTTTTGGGCGCGGCTGTGCCCGCGGCCTATTTTTGGCACACGGAGGCGCCTCGTAAAGGCTCGCGCCATTCCGAGTCCGGCGGACGAAGTTGGCCAGCCCCGCCCCCCAAGGCTATAGCCCACCCGTTTTTGTGGCCTCTTTCCGCTGGACGAACTTGGCGCCCCGGCCTTCGGGCGTTTATTTTTAGGCGCGGCTGTGCCCGCGGCCTATTTTTGGCACACGGAGGCATCTCGCAAAGTCTCGCGCCATTCCGAGTCCGGCGGACGAAGTGGGCCAGCCCCGCCCCCAAGGCTATAGCCCACCCGTTTTTGTGGCCTCTTTCCGCTGGACGAACTTGGCGCCCCGGCCTTCGGGCGGGTATTTTTAGGCGCGGCTGTGCCCGCGGCCTATTTTTGGCACACGGAGGTGCCTCGCAAAGTCTCGCGCCATTCCGAGTCGGGCGGACTATGTGGGCCTGCCCCGCCCCCAAGGCTATAGCCCACCCGTTTTTGTGGCCTCTTTCCGCTGGATGAACTTGGCGCCCCGGCCTTCGGGCGGGTATTTTTGGGCGCGGCTGTGCCCGCGGCCTATTTTTGGCACACGGAGGCGCCTCGCAAAGTCTCGCGCCATTCCGAGTCCGGCGGACGAAGTTGGCCAGCACCGCCCCCCAAGGCTATAGCCCACCCGTTTTTGTGGCCTCTTTCCGCTGGACGAACTTGGCGCGAGTTCCTTCGGGCGGGTTATTTTAGTCGGGGCAGTGCCCGCGGCCTATTTTTGGCACACGGAGGCGACTCGCAAAGTCTCGCGCCATTCCGAGTCCGGCGGACGAAGTTGGCCAGCACCGCCCCCCAAGGCTATAGCCCACCCGTTTTTGAGGCTTCTTACCGCTGGACGAACTTGGCGCCCCGGCCTTCGGGCGTTTATTTTTAGGCGCGGCTGTGACCGCGGCCTATTTTTGGCACACGGAGGCGGCTCGCAAAGTCTCGCGCCATTCCGAGTCCGGCGGACGAAGTGGGCCAGCACCGCCCCCCAAGGCTATAGCCCACCCGTTTTTGAGGCTTCTTACCGCTGGACGAACTTGGCGCCCGGCCTTCGGGCGGGTATTTTTGGGCGCGGCTGTGCCCGCGGCCTATTTTTGGCACACGGAGGCGCCCGCAAAGTCTCGCGCCATTCCGAGTCCGCGGACGAAGTTGCTCAGCCCCGCCCCCAAGGCTATAGCCCACCCGTTTTGTGGCCTCTTTCCGCTGGACGAACTTGGCGCCCGGCCTTCGGGCGGGTATTTTTAAGGCGCGGCTGTGCCCGCGGCCTATTTTGGCACACGGAGGCGACTCGCAAAGTCTCGCGCCATTCCGAGTCCGGCGGACGAAGTTGGCCAGCACCGCCCCCCAAGGCTATAGCCCACCCGTTTTTGTGGCCTCTTACCGCTGGACGAACTTGGCGCCCCGGCCTTCGGGCGGGTATTTTTGGTTGCGGCTGTGCCCGCGGCCTATTTTTGGCACACGGAGGCGCCTCGCAATGTCTCGCGGCATTCCGAGTCCGGCGGACGAAGTTGCTCAGCCCCGCCCCCCAAGGCTATAGCCCACCCGTTTTTGTGGCCTCTTTCCGCTGGACGAACTTGGCGCCCCGGACTTCGGGCGGGTATTTTTGGGCGCGGCTGTGCCCGCGGCCTATTTTTGGCACACGGAGGCCGCTCGCAAAGTCTCGCCCCATTCCGAGTCCGGCGGACGAAGTTGCTCAGCCCCGCCCCCCAAGGCTATAGCCCACCCGTTTTTGTGGCCTCTTTCCGCTGGACGAACTTGGCGCCCCGGCCTTCGGACGGGTATTTTTGGGCGCGGCTGTTACCGCGGCCTATTTTTGGCACACGGAGGCGGCTCGCAAAGTCTCGCGCCATTCCGAGTCCGGCGGACGAAGTGGGCCAGCACCGCCCCCCAAGGCTATAGCCCACCCGTTTTTGAGGCTTCTTACCGCTGGACGAACTTGGCGCCCGGCCTTCGGGCGGGTATTTTGGCGCGGCTGTGCCCGGCCTATTTTTGGCACACGGAGCGCCTCGCAAAGTCTCGCGCCATTCCGAGTCCCGCGGACGAAGTTGCTCAGCCCCGCCCCCCAAGGCTATAGCCCACCCGTTTTTGTGGCCTCTTTCCGCTGGACGAACTTGGCGCCCCGGCCTTCGGGCGGGTATTTTTGGGCGCGGCTGTGCCCGCGGCCTATTTTTGGCACACGGAGGGGCCTCGCAAAGTCTCGCGCCATTCCGAGTCCGGCGGACGAAGTTGGCCAGCCCCACCCCCACCCCCACCCCCAAAGGCTATAGCCCACCCGTTTTTGTGGCCTTTTTCCGCTGCACGAACTTGGCGCCAATGCCTTCGGGATGTTATTTTTGGGTGTGGCTGTGCCCAGGGCCTATTTTTGCACACGGAGGCCGCTCGCAAAGTCTCGCGCCATTCCGAGTCCGGCGGACGAAGTTGGCCAGCCCCACCCCCACCCCCACCCCCAAAGGCTATAGCCCACCCGTTTTTGTGGCCTTTTTCCGCTGCACGAACTTGGCGCCAATGCCTTCGGGATGTTATTTTTGGGTGTGGCTGTGCCCAGGGCCTATTTTTGGCACACGGAGGCCGCTCGCAAAGTCTCGCGCCATTCCGAGTCCGGCGGACGAAGTCGGCCAGCCCCACCCCCCAAGGCTATAGCCCACCCGTTTTTTGGCCTTTTTCCGCTGGACGAACTTGGCGCCCCGGCCTTCGGGCGGTTATTTTTGGGCGCGGCTGTGCCCGGGGCCTATTTTTGGAACACGGATGCCGCTCGCAATGTCTCGTGCTATTCCGAGTTCGGCGGACGAATTGGCCAGCCCCACCCCCCAAGGCTATAGCCCACCGGTTTTTGTGGCCTTTTTCCGCTGGACGAACTTGGCGCCCCGGCCTTCGAGCGGTTATTTTTGGGCGCGGCTGTGCTCGGGGCCTATTTTTTGCACACGGAGGCCGCTCGCAAAGTCTCGCACCTTTTCCGAGTCCGGCGGACGAAGTTGGCTTGCCCCACCCCCTAAGGCTATAGCCCACCCGTTTTTGTGGCCTTTTTCCGCTGGACGAACTTGGCGCCCCGGCCTTCGAGCGGTTATTTTTGGGCCAGGCTGTGCCCGGGGCCTATTTTTTACACACGGAGGCCGCTCGCAAAGTCTCGCGCCATTCCGAGTCCGGCGGACGAAGTTGGCCAGCCCCACCCCCACCCCCAAAGGCTATAGCCCACCCGTTTTTGTGGCCTTTTTCCGCTGGACGAACTTGGCGCCCCGGCCTTCGAGCGGTTATTTTTGGGCGTGGCTGTGCCCGGGGCCTATTTTTGGCACACGGAGGCCGCTCGCAAAGTCTCGCGCCTTTCCGAGTCCGGCGGACGAAGTTGGCTTGCCCCACCCCCTAAGGCTATAGCCCACCCGTTTTTGTGGCCTTTTTCCGCTGGACGAACTTGGCGCCCCGGCCTTCGAGCGGTTATTTTTTGGCCAGGCTGTGCCCGGGGACTATTTTTTGCACACGGAGGCCGCTCGCAAAGTCTCGCGCCATTCCGAGTCCGGCGGACGAAGTTGGCCAGCCCCACCCCCACCCCCACCCCCAAAGGCTATAGCCCACCCGTTTTTGTGGCCTTTTTCCGCTGCACGAACTTGGCGCCAATGCCTTCGGGATGTTATTTTTGGGTGTGGCTGTGCCCAGGGCCTATTTTTGGCACACGGAGGCCGCTCGCAAAGTCTCGCGCCATTCCGAGTCCGGCGGACGAAGTCGGCCAGCCCCACCCCCCAAGGCTATAGCCCACCCGTTTTTATGGCCTTTTTCCGCTGGACGAACTTGGCGCCCCGGCCTTCGGGCGGTTATTTTTGGGCGCGGCTGTGCCCGGGGCCTATTTTTGGCACACGGATGCCGCTCGCAATGTCTCGTGCTATTCCGAGTTCGGCGGACGAATTGGCCAGCCCCACCCCCCAAGGCTATAGCCCACCCGTTTTTGTGGCCTTTTTCCGCTGGACGAACTTGGCGCCCCGGCCTTCGGGCGGGTATTTTTGGGCGCGGCTGTGCCCGCGGCCTATTTTTGGCACACGGAGACGACTCGCAAAGTCTCGCGCCATTCCGAGTCCGGCGGACGAAGTTGGCCAGCACCGCCCCCCAAGGCTATAGCCCACCCGTTTTTGTGGCCTCTTACCGCTGGACGAACTTGGCTCCCAGACCTACGGGCGGTAATTTTTGGTTGCGGCTGTGCCCGCGGCCTATTTTTGGCACACGGAGGCGCCTCGCAAAGTCTCGCGGCATTCCGAGTCCGGCGGACGAAGTTGCTCAGCCCCGCCCCCCAAGGCTATAGCCCACCCGTTTTTGTGGCCTCTTTCCGCTGGACGAACTTGGCGCCCCGGCCTTCGGGCGGGTATTTTTGGGCGCGGCTGTGCCCGCGGCCTATTTTTGGCACACGGAGGAGCCTCGCAAAGTCTCGCGCCATTCCGAGTCCGGCGGACGAAGTTGGCCAGCCCCACCTCCCAAGGCTATAGCCCACCCGTTTTTGTGGCCTCTTTCCGCTGGATGAACTTGGCGCCCCGGCCTTCGGGCGGGTATTTTTGGGCGCGGCTGTGCCCGCGGCCTATTTTTGGCACACGGAGGCGCCTCGCAAAGTCTCGCGCCATTCCGATTCCGGCGGACGAAGTTGGCCAGCCCCACCCCCCAAGGCTATAGCCCACCCGTTTTTGTGGCCTCTTTCCGCTGGACGAACTTGGCGCCCCGGCCTTCGGGCGGGGATTTTTGGGCGCGGCTGTGCCCATGCGGCTATTTTTGGCACACGGAGGCGCCTCGTAAAGGCTCGCGCCATTCCGAGTCCGGCGGACGAAGTTGGCCAGCCCCGCCCCCCAAGGCTATAGCCCACCCGTTTTTGTGGCCTCTTTCCGCTGGACGAACTTGGCGCCCCGGCCTTCGGGCGGGTATTTTTAGGCGCGGCTGTGCCCGCTGGCCTATTTTTGGCCCTCGGAGGCAAATCGAAAAGTCTCGCTCCATTCCGAGTCCGGCGGACGAAGTGGGCCAGCCCGCCCCCAAGGCTATAGCCCACCCGTTTTTGTGGCCTCTTTCCGCTGGGACGAACTTGGCGCCCGGCCTTCGGGCGGGTATTTTTAGGCGCGGCTGTGCCCGCGGCCTATTTTTGGCACACGGAGGTGCCTCGCAAAGTCTCGCGCCATTCCGAGTCCGGCGGACGAAGTTGGCCAGCCCCCACCCCCAAGGCTATAGCCCACCCGTTTTTGTGGCCTCTTTCCGCTGGATGAACTTGGCGCCCCGGCCTTCGGGCGGGTATTTTTGGCGCGGCTGTGCCCGCGGCCTATTTTTGGCACACGGAGGCGCCTCGCAAAGTCTCGCGCCATTCCGAGTCCGGCGGACGAAGTTGGCCAGCACCGCCCCCCAAGGCTATAGCCCACCCGTTTTTGTGGCCTCTTTCCGCTGGACGAACTTGGCGCCCCGGCCTTCGGGCGGGTATTTTTGGGCGCGGCTGTGCCCGCGGCCTATTTTTGGCACACGGAGGCGACTCGCAAAGTCTCGCGCCATTCCGAGTCCGGCGGACGAAGTTGGCCAGCCCCGCCCCCCAAGGCTATAGCCCACCCGTTTTTGTGGCCTCTTACCGCTGGACGAACTTGGCGCCCCGGCCTTCGGGCGGGTATTTTTGGGCGCGGCTGTGCCCGCGGCCTATTTTTGGCACACGGAGGCGCCTCGCAATGTCTCGCGGCATTCCGAGTCCGGCGGACGAAGTTGCTCAGCCCCGCCCCCCAAGGCTATAGCCCACCCGTTTTTGTGGCCTCTTTCCGCTGGACGAACTTGGCGCCCCGGCCTTCGGGCGGGTATTTTTGGGCGCGGCTGTGCCCGCGGCCTATTTTTGGCACACGGAGGCGCCTCGCAAAGTCTCGCGCCATTCCGAGTCCGGCGGACGAAGTTGGCCAGCACCGCCCCCCAAGGCTATAGCCCACCCGTTTTTGTGGCCTCTTTCCGCTGGACGAACTTGGCGCCCCGGCCTTCGGGCGGGTATTTTTGGGCGCGGCTGTGCCCGCGGCCTATTTTTGGCACACGGAGGCGACTCGCAAAGTCTCGCGCCATTCCGAGTCCGGCGGACGAAGTTGGCCAGCCCCACCCCCCAAGGCTATAGCCCACCCGTGTTTGTGCCCTTTTACCGCTGGACGAACTTGGCGCCCCGGCCTTCGGGCGGGTATTTTTGGGTACGGCTGTGCCCGCGGCCTATTTTTGGCACACGGAAGCGCCTCGGAATGTCTCGCGGCATTCCGAGTCCGGCGGACGAAGTTGGCCAGCCCCACCCCCCAAGGCTATACCCACCCGTTTTTGTGGCCTTTTTCCGCTGGACGAACTTGGCGCCCCGGCCTTCGGGCGAGTATTTTTGGGCGAGGCTTTGCCCTCTGCGTATTTTTGGAACAAGGAGGCGCCTCGCAAAGTCTCGCGCCATTCCGTGTCCGCGGATTTGAAGTTGGCCAGCCCCGCCCCCAAGGCTATAGCCCACCCGTTTTGTGGCCTCTTTCCGCTGGACGAACTTGGCGCCCGGCCTTCGGGACGGGTATTTTGGGCGCGGCTGTTACCGCGGCCTATTTTTGGCACACGGAGGCGGCTCGCAAAGTCTCGCGCCATTCCGAGTCCGGCGGACGAAGTGGGCCAGCACCGCCCCCCAAGGCTATAGCCCACCCGTTTTTGAGGCTTCTTACCGCTGGACGAACTTGGCGCCCCGGCCTTCGGGCGGGTATTTTTGGGCGCGGCTGTGCCCTCGGCCTATTTTTGGCACACGGAGGCGGCTCGCAAAGTCTCGCGCCATTCCGAGTCCGGCGGACGAAGTTGCTCAGCCCCGCCCCCCAAGGCTATAGCCCACCCGTTTTTGTGGCCTCTTTCCGCTGGACGAACTTGGCGCCCCGGCCTTCGGGCGGGTATTTTGGGCGCGGCTGTGCCCATGCCTATTTTTGGCACACGGAGGCGCCTCGCAAAGTCTCGCGCCATTCCGATTCCAGCGGACGAAGTTGGCCAGCCCCACCCCCAAGGCTATAGCCCACCCGTTTTGTGGCCTCTTTCCGCTGGACGAACTTGGCGCCCGGCCTTGGGCGGGGATTTTTGGCGCGGCTGTGCCCGCGGCCTATTTTTGGCACACGGAGGCGCCTCGTAAAGGCTCGCGCCATTCCGAGTCCGGCGGACGAAGTGGGCCAGCCCCGCCCCCAAGGCTATAGCCCACCCGTTTTTGTGGCCTCTTTCCGCTGGACGAACTTGGCGCCCCGGCCTTCGGGCGGGTATTTTTAGGCGCGGCTGTGCCCGCGGCCTATTTTTGGCACACGGAGGCATCTCGCAAAGTCTCGCGCCATTCCGAGTCCGGCGGACGAAGTGGGCCAGCCCCGCCCCCAAGGCTATAGCCCACCCGTTTTTGTGGCCTCTTTCCGCTGGACGAACTTGGCGCCCCGGCCTTCGGGCGGGTATTTTTGGTTGCGGCTGTGCCCGCGGCCTATTTTTGGCACACGGAGGCGCCTCGCAATGTCTCGCGGCATTCCGAGTCCGGCGGACGAAGTTGCTCAGCCCCGCCCCCCAAGGCTATAGCCCACCCGTTTTTGTGGCCTCTTTCCGCTGGACGAACTTGGCGCCCCGGCCTTCGGGCGGGTATTTTTGGGCGCGGCTGTGCCCGCGGCCTATTTTTGGCACACGGAGGCGCCTCGCAAAGTCTCGCGCCATTCCGTGTCCGGCGGACGAAGTTGGCCAGCCCCGCCCCCCAAGGCTATAGCCCACCCGTTTTTGTGGCCTCTTTCCGCTGGACGAACTTGGCGCCCCGGCCTTCGGGCGGGTATTTTTGGGCGCGGCTGCGCCCGCGCCCCACTTCCGCCACACGGAGGCGCCTCGCAAAGTCTCGCGCCATTCCGAGTCCGGCGGACGAAGTGGGCCAGCACCGCCCCCAAGGCTATAGCCCACCCGTTGCCCAGAGGCTTCTTACCGCTGGGACGAACTTGGCGCCCCGGCCTTCGGGCGGGTATTTTTGGGCGCGGCTGTGCCCGCGGCCTATTTTTGGCACACGGAGGCGCCTCGCAAGTCTCGCGCCATTCCGAGTCCGGCGGACGAAGTTGCTCAGCCCCGCCCCCCAAGGCTATAGCCCACCCGTTTTTGTGGCCTCTTTCCGCTGGACGAACTTGGCGCCCCGGCCTTCGGGCGGGTATTTTTGGGCGCGGCTGTGCCCGCGGCCTATTTTTGGCACACGGAGGCGCCTCGCAAAGTCTCGCGCCATTCCGATTCCGGCGGACGAAGTTGGCCAGCCCCACCCCCCAAGGCTATAGCCCACCCGTTTTTGTGGCCTCTTTCCGCTGGACGAACTTGGCGCCCCGGCCTTCGGCGGGGATTTTTGAAGCGCGGCTGTGCCCGTGGCCTATTTTTGGCACACGGAGGCGCCTCGCAAAGTCTCGCGCCATTCCGAGTCCGGCGGACGAAGTTGGCCAGCCCCGCCCCCCAAGGCTATAGCCCACCCGTTTTTGTGGCCTCTTTCCGCTGGACGAACTTGGCGCCCCGGCCTTCGGGCGGGTATTTTTGGGCGCGGCTGTGCCCGCGGCCTGGCCCCAGCACACGGAGGCACCTCGCAAAGTCTCGCGCCACTCCGAGTTTGGCGGACGAAGTGGGCCAGCCCCACCCCCCAAGGCTATAGCCCACTCGTTTTTGTGGCCTTTTTCCGCTGGATGAACTTAGCGCCTTGGCCTTCGGGCGGGTATTTTTAAGCGCGGCTTTGGCCGCGGCCTATTTTTGGCAAACGGAGGTGCCTCTCAATGTTTCGCGCCATTCCGAGTCCTGCGGACGAAGTTGGCGAGCCCCACCGCCCAAGGCTATAGCCCACCCGTTTTTGTGGTCTTTTTCCGCTGGATGAACTTGGCGCCCCTGCCTTCGGGCGGGTATTTTTAAGCGCGGCTGTGCCCGCGGCCTATTTTTGGCACATGGAGGCCCCTCGTAAAGTCTCGCGCCATTCCGAGTCCGGCGGACGAGTTGGCCAGCACCGCCCCCAAGGCTATAGCCCACCCGTTTTTGTGGCCTCTTTCCGCTGGGCGAACTTGGCGCCCGGCCTTCGGGCGGGTATTTTTAGGCGCGGCTGTGCCCATGGCCTATTTTTGGCACACGGAGGCGCCTCGCAAAGTCTCGCGCCATTCCGAGTCCGGCGGACGAGTTAGCCAGCACCGCCCCCAAGGCTATAGCCCACCCGTTTTGTGGCCTCTTTCCGCTGGGCGAACTTGGCGCCCGGCCTTCGGGCGGGTATTTTTGGTTGCGGCTGTGCCCGCGGCCTATTTTTGCACACGGAGGCGCCTCGCAAAGTCTCGCGGCATTCCGAGTCCGAGGCGGACGAAGTTGCTCAGCCCCGCCCCCCAAGGCTATAGCCCACCGTTTTTGTGGCCTCTTTCCGCTGGGCCAGACTTGGCGCCCGGCCTTCGGGGCGGGTATTTTTGGGCGCGGCTGTGCCCGCGACCTATTTTTGCACACGGAGGCGCCTCGCAAAGTCTCGCGCCATTCCGTGTCCGGCGGACGAAGTTGGCCAGCCCCGCCCCCCAAGGCTATAGCCCAGACGTTTTTGGGGCCTCTTTCCGCTGTAGGAAGTTGGGTCCTGGGCCTTCGGTCTGGTATTTTTGGGCGCGGCTGTGACCGCGGCCTATGTTTGGCGCACGGAGGCGGCTCGCAAAGTCTCGCGCCAGTCCGAGTCCGAGGCGGACGAAGTGGGCCAACACCGCCCCAAGGCTATAGCCCACCCGTTTTGAGGCTTCTTACCGCTGGGACGAACTTGGCGCCCGGCCTTCGGGCGGGTATTTTTGGGCGCGGCTGTGCCCGCGGCCTATTTTGGCACACGGAGCGCCTCGCAAAGTCTCGCGCCATTCCGAGTCCGGCGGACGAAGTTGCTCAGCTCCGCCCCCAAGGCGAAAGCCCACCCGTTTTGTGGCCTCTTTCCGCTGGACGAACTTGGCGCCCGGCCTTCGGGCGGGTATTTTTAGGCGCGGCTGTGCCCGCTGCCTATTTTGGCACACGGAGGCGACTCGCAAAGTCTCGCGCCATTCCAGAGTCCGAGGCGGACGAAGTTGGCCAGCACCGCCCCCAAGGCTATAGCCCACCCGTTTTTGTGGCCTCTTACCGCTGGGCGAACTTGGCGCCCGGCCTTCGGGCGGGTATTTTTAGTTGCGGCTGTGCCAGCGACCTATTTTTGTCACACGGAGGCGCCTCGCAATGTCTCGCGGGATTCCGAGTCCGGCGGACCCAAGTTGCTCAGCCCCGCCCCCAAGGCTATAGCCCACCCGTTTTGTGGCCTCTTTCCGCTGGGCGAACTTGGCGCCCGGCCTTCGGGCGGGTATTTTGGGTGCGGCTGTGCCCGCTGGCCTATTTTTGGCACACGGAGGCGCCTCGCAAAGTCTCGCGCCATTCCGTGTCCAGCGGACGAAGTTGGCCAGCCCCGCCCCCAAGGCTATAGCCCACCCGTTTTTGTGGCCTCTTTCCGCTGGACGAACTTGGCGCCCGGCCTTCGGACGAGGTATTTTTCCGAGGCGGGCGGCTGTTACCGCCTCGGCCTATTTTTGGCACACGGAGGCGGACCTCGCAAAGTCTCGCGCCATTCCGAGTCCGGCGAGACGAAGTGGGCCAGCACCGCCCCCAAGGCTATAGCCCACCCGTTTTGAGGCTTCTTACCGCTGGACCAGACTTGGCGCCCGGCCTTCGGGCGGGTATTTTTAGGCGCGGCTGTGCCCGCAGCCTATTTTGGCACACGGAGGCGCCTCGCAAAGTCTCGCGCCATTCCGAGTCCGGCGGACGAAGTTGCTCAGCCCCGCCCCCAAGGCTATAGCCCACCACGTTTTTGTGGCCTCTTTCGCTGGACGAACTTGGCGCCCGGCCTTCGGGCGGGTATTTTGGGCGCGGCTGTGCCCGTGGTCTATTTTTGGCACACGGAGGCGCCTCGCAAGCTCTCGCGCCATTCCGGAGTCCGCGCGGACGAAGTTGTTCAGCCTCGCCCCCAAGGCTATCAGCCCACCCGTTTTGTGGCCTCTTTCCGCTGGACCAGACTTGGCGCCCGGCCTTCGGGCGGGTATTTTTAGGCGCAGCTGTGCCCGCGGCCTATTTTGGCACACGGAGGCGCCTCGCAAAGTCTCGCGCCATTCCGAGTCCGGCGGGACGAAGTTGTTCAGCCCCGCCCCCAAGGCTATAGCCACCCGTTTTTGTGGCCTCTTTCCGCTGGACGAACTTGGCGCCCGGCCTTGAGCGGAGATTTTGGCGCGGCTGTGCCCGCGGCCTATTTTGGCACACGGAGGCGCCTCGCAAAGTCTCAGCGCCATTCCCGAGTCCAGCGGACGAAGTTGTTCAGCCCCGCCCCCAAGGCTATCGCCCACCGTTTTTGTGGCCTCTTTCCGCTGGACGGACGAACTTGGCGCCCGGCCTTCAGGCGGGTATTTTAGGCGCGGCTGTGCCCGCGGCCTATTTTTGGCACACGGGCGCCTCGCAAAGTCTCGCGCCATTCCGAGTCAGCCGGGAAGATTTGGCCAGCCCCAGCCCCAGCTATAGCCCCACCCGTTTTGTGGCCTCTTTCCGCTGGACGAACTTGGCGCCCGGCCTTCGGGCGGGTATTTTGGCGCGGCTGTGCCCCGCGGCCTATTTTTTGGGGCACACGGAGGCGCCTTCCAGAGGAGTCTCAGCGCCATTCCGAGTCCGCCCAGGTATTTAAGTTGCTCAGCTTTCCCGCCCCCAAGGCTATTGCCCAGCCCGTTTTTGTGGCCTCTTTCCGCTGGGAGGCGCCTCGTGAGTCTCGTGGCGCCCAGCGGGCCTTCAGGGCGGGTATTTTGGGCGCGGCTGTGCCAGCCTTGGGCCTATTTTTTTTTGTAGCAGCACGGAGGCGCCTCACAAAGTCTCGCGCCATTCCGAGTCCGAGGCGGACGAAGTTGGCCAGCCCCGCCCCCAAGGCTATAGCCCACCCGTTTTTGTGGCCTCTTTCCGCTGGACGAACTTGGCGCCCGGCCTTCGGGTGGGTATTTTTGGCGCGGCTGTGTCCGCCCGGCCTATTGCAGCACCACGGAGTGCGTCGCAAAGTCTCGCGCCATTCCGGGGTCCGGTGACCAGCCAAGTAGGCCAGCCCCGCCCCCCAGGCTATAGCCACCCGTTTTTGTGGCCTCGCAGTCTCGCGCCATCCCGAGTCCGCTGGAGCCCCGAACTTAGCGCCCGGCCTTCGGCGGACGCTTGGAGCCCATTTTGGGCATGGATGGCTGTGCCCGCGGCCTATTTTTTGGCACACGGGGCGCCTCGCAAAGTCTCGCGCCATTCCGAGTCCGGCGGACGAGTTGGCATCAGCCCCACCCCCAAGGCTATAGCCCACCCGTTTTTGTGGCCTCTTTCCGCTGGGACGAACTTGGGCGCCCTGCCTTCGGTAGTGTATTTTGGGCTGTGACTGTGCCACTTTGATTTTGCTTTCTGCACACGGAGCGCCTCGCAAAGTCTCGCGCCATTCCGAGTCAATGGACGAAGTTGGCCAGCCCCAACCCCCAATTTGCTACAGCCCACCACGTTTTTGTAGCCTCTTTCCGCTGGACGAACTTGGCGCCCGGCCTTCGGGCCGGGTATTGCAGGCGCGGCTGTGCTTGCATGACCTATTTTTGGCACACGTTTGAGGCGCCTCGCAAAGTCTCGCGCCATTCCGAGTCCAGCGGACGAAGTTGGCCAGCCCGCCCCCAAGGCTATAGCCCACCCGTTTTGTGGCCTCTTTCCGCTGAGACGATTTCCAGGCGCCCGGCCTTGGTGGGTATTTTTAAGCGCGGCTGTGCCGCGCGGACTATCTTCAATAGCACACGGAGCGCCTGCGTGAAGTCTCGCGCCATTCCGAGTCCGGCGGACGGGGTTGGCCAGCCCCCACCCCAAAGGCTGCCAGCCCACCTGCTTTTGTAGCCTCTTTCCGCTGAGGACGAATTTAGCGCCCTGCCTTTCTAAGGAGTATTATTTTGGCTGCTGTGCCCATGGCCTATTTTTTTGCACCACGGAGGCGCCTGCTGCAAAGTCTCCCCGCCATTCCGAAGTCCGAGGCGGACCCGATTGCTTGCTCAGGCCCGCCCTGCCAAGGCTATAGCCCACCTGTTTGTGTGGCCTCTTTCCTGGCTGATTCGATCTTGGCGCCCGGCCTTCGGGGCTGGTATTTTTTGGGCGCAGCTGTGCCCACTGACCTATTTTTGGCATGTTTTGAGCCTTGCAAGTCTCGCCATTCGAGTCCGGCGGACAGAGATTGTTCAGCCCCGCCCTGCTGCTATAGCCACACCGTTTTGCTGGCCTCTTTCCGCTGGACGTGACTTGGCGCCCCTGCCTTCGGGCGGGTATTTTTGGGCGCGGCTGTGCCTGCTGGCTAATATTTTGTACACGGAGGTGCTTAGCAAAATCTCTCGCCATTTCCGGCGAGTCCGGCGAGGCGGGCGAGTTGGCCAGCCCCACCCCCCAAGGCTATGGCCCACCTGCTTGTGGCCTCTTTCCGCTGGGACGAGCTTGGCGCCCTGCCTTCGGGCGGGTAGTTTTTGCTGCCAAGAAGCCTGCGCTCCTATTTTTGGCACACGTAGGCGCCGCAAAGTCTCGCGCAAATTCCGAATCCGGCGGACGAAGCTGCTCAGCCTCGCCCCTAAGGCTATAGCCCTTACGTGCTGTGTGGCCTCTTTCCGCTGGATTAACTTAGCGCCGCGCCTTCGAGGCGGGTATTTTCTGGCCCTTGGCTTCATGCTTGTGACCTATTTTTGGCACACGGAGGGGCCTGCAAAGTCTCGCGCCAGCCTCAGTCAGGCGGGTGGATTTGCGCCAGCCTCGCCCCCAAGGCTATAGCCCACACCCCGTTTGTGGCTCATGCTCTCCGCTGGAGCGAACTTAGGCGCCCGACTCAGGCGGGAATTATTTTTAAGCGCTTGTGTACTCATGACCTATTTACAACACACGGAGCGCCACGCATGAAATCTCGCGCGCCATTCGGAGTCAGGCGGACGAAGTTGGCCAGCCCCCCACCCCAAGGCTACTGGCCACCGTTTTTGTGGCCTCTTTAGCTGGGCAGACTTGGCGCCCGACCTTCGGGCGGGTATTTTGGGCGCGGCTGTGCCGCTGACCTATTTTGGCACACGTGAAACCTCATGAGAATCTCTCATGATATCCGGATCCGGACGAAGTTGGCCAGCCGCCCCAGGCTATAGCCACCCGTTTTTGTGGCCTCTCCGCTGGGCGGGCAGCGCGCGTGCCAGGCTGTTGGGTATTTTTGGGCGCGGCTGTGCCCGCGGCCTATTTTTGGCACACGGGGCGCCTCGCAAAGTCTCGCGCCATTCCGAGTCCGGCGGACGAAGTTGGCCAGCCCCGCCCCCAAGGCTATAGCCCACCCGTTTTGTGGCCTCTTTCCGCTGGGCCGAACTTGGCGCCCGGCCTTCGGGCGGGTATTTTTAGGCGCGGCTGTGCCCGCGGCCCTATTTTTGGCACACGGAGGCGCCTCGCAAAGTCTCGCGCCATTCCGAGTCCAGCGGACGAAGTTGGCCAGCCCCGCCCCCAAGGCTATAGCCCACCCGTTTTGTGGCCTCTTTCCGCTGGGACGAACTTGGCGCCCGGCCTTCGGGCGGGTATTTTTAGGCGCGGCTGTGCCCGTGGCCTATTTTTGGCAGCACACGGGCGCCTCGCAAAGTCTCGCGCCATTCCGAGTCCGGCGGACGAAGTTGGCCAGCCCCGCCCCCAAGGCTATAGCCCACCCGTTTTGTGGCCTCACTCACGGCCTGTAGGCCGAACTTGGCGCCTTGACCTTCGGGCCCAGGTGTTACAGGCGCGGCTGTGCCCACGGCCTATTTTTTTCAAATGGGCGCCTCGCAAAGTCTCGCGCCATTCCGAATCCGGCGGACGAAGGTGGCCAGCCTTCCCCAAGGCTGTAGCCCACCCGTTTTTGTGGCCTCTTTCCGCTAAGAATGAACTTGGCGTCCCGGCCTTCGGGAGGTATTTTGGGGCGGCTGTGTCCATGGCCTATTTTTAACACGGAGGCGCCTCTGCGCAGAGTCTCACGCCATTCCGAGTCCGAGGCGGACGAGTTGGCCGGCCCCACCCCAAGGCTATAGCCCACCCGTTTTGGCCTCTCCGCTGGGCCAGACTTGGCGCCTTGACCTTCGGGCGGGTATTTTTAGGCGCGGCTGTACCCAGCGGCCTATTTTGGCCCAGCTGAGGCCGCTCGCATAGATTCTCGCCATTCCGAGTCCGAGGCGAATGTAGTCGGACAGCCCCTTCCCCCAAGGCTATAACCATGCAGTTGCTATGGCCTCTTCACCGCCTGGGATGAACTTCGAGCCCGGCCTTCGGGCGGTTATTTACAATTGCGGCTGTGCCCGCTGAGCTATTTTGAGTACACGGGAGGAGCCTCGCAAGAATCTCGCGCCATTCCGAGTCGGTGACCAAAGTTAGCGAACCCAACCCCCAAGGCTATAGCCCACCAGCTTTGTGAGCTCTTTACGCTAGGCAGACTTGCCGCCCAGACCTTGGGTAATTATTTTTGAGCGCAGCTGTGCCCACTTTGACCTATTTTTGAGTACCACACGAGTCCGCCTCGCAGAGTCTCGCTTCATTTCCCAGTCCGGCCCAGGGCAGAAGTTGCTTTCAGCCCCGCCCCACAGGATATAGCCACCACGTTTTGCCAGCTTTCGCTGGGAGACCCCCAGACAGCGCCCCTGCAGCCGGGCGGATATTTACAGGCGCAGCTGTGTCATGCCTAGCCTGCCCACAGCTGCAGGCGGCTCGCAAAGTCTCGCGCCATTCGGAGTCCGTGACGGGCGAGGTAACCAGCCCCCACCCCCAAGGCTACCAACCCACCCACTGTTTTTGCGGCCTCTTTCCACTGGGACGAACTTGGCGCCCCTGCCTTCGAGCGGTTATTTTTGGCGCGGCTGTACCCAGGGCCTATTCCCCTGTTAGCTGGAGGCCGCTACAAAGTGCACCCATTCCTAGTCAAAGTGAGACAGAAGTTAGCCAGCCCCGCCCCCAAGGCTCTCGCCCACCCGTTTTTGTGGCCTCTTTCCAGCTGGGCCAGAGACTTGGCACATTTGACCTTGGGTCGGAGTGTTTTTAATACGCGATTTGCTCGTAACTGATTTTGGCACACGGCGCCTGCTCACCGCAAAGTCTCGCGCCATTCCAAGTCCGGCAGGCAAAGTTGGCCCGCCCGCCCACTTCAAGGCTATAGGCCACCACGTTTTGCAGCTGCCTTCCGCTGGGCCAGAACTTGGGCGCCCGGCCTCCACAGATGAAATTATTTTTGGTCGACGGCTGTGCCCCACACAACCTCTTTTTTCACATGGGGCCCCTCGCAAAGTATGCTCGTTTCAAGATCGAGGTGGACTGAAGGTTAGTAGCCGCACACAAGGCTATAGCCCACCACGTTTTGTGGCCTTTTCTGCTGGAGCAGACATGGTGCCGGGGCCTTCGGGCAGAGTATTTTTGGGGCGCGGCTGTGTCAGCCCAGCCTGGCCTGACACACTGAGGTGCCTCGCAAGTCTCGCACTTTTCCCGCGAGTCAGGCGAACAGAAATCCAAGCTCACCCACGCCCGCAAAGCTATAGACCACCACGTTTTTCTGGCCTTTTTCAGCTGGACAGAACTTGGCGCCCCGACTGCCGGGTCAGGTGTTTTTTGACGCAGCTGTGCACACGGCCTGACCACAGCACACGGAGGCAGCTGCCTCCCCTAGCAAAGTCTCGCACCATTCGAGTGCGGCCCAGACAGGAGTTAGCCAGCCCCCAGCCCCCAAGGCTTCAGCCCGCGGATTTCTGGCCGCTTTCAACTTCGGTGAACTTGGCGCTGACCGCCGGGTGAGTGTTCCCACGCGCCCGAGGCTGTGCCCATGGCCTGGCCACCAACACCGCGCGGGCCTGCATGAAGGTCTAGCGCCATTCCGATTCCAGCGGACGAAGTTGTGCCCACTTTGTTGTAGCCCCACCCCGTTTTGTAACCTCTTTCTGCTGGACCAGACTTGTAGTGACCTTGGTGGGCGGAATTATTTTGACTTGCAGCTGTGCCACTGACCCTATTTACAGCACACGGAGGCGCCTTGCTAAGTCTCGCACCATTCGAGTCCGAGGCGAATGAAGTTGCTCAGCCCACCCCCAAGGCTATCAGCCCACCCAGTTTTGTGGCCTCTTTCCTTTGAACAGACTTTCAGCGCCCGCGGCTTCAGTCCGTTATTTTTAGAAGTGTGGCTGTGTCCGCAGCCTGTGGCCACAGCATGCGAATTCTCGCAAAGTCTCGCGCCATTCGAGGCCGAGGCGGACAAGAGTTCGACAAGCCCCAACCCCAAGGCTGTAAGCCCACCCGTTTTGTGGCCTCTTTCCAGCTGGGCCAGACTTGGCGCGCATGTGCCAGATGGCGGGTATTTTTAACGCGACTGTGCGCGGCGGCCTGGCCCCACACCATGAGTAGCCTGCATAAAGTCTCGCGTCATTTCCAGTTCGAGCGAACAGAAGTTAGCCACCCCCACCCCCCAAGGCTATAGCCCACCCGTTTTATAGCCTCTCTTTCCGCTAAACGAGACTTCAGCTCCATGACCTTCAGCCGGAGTATTTTTGCTGGGCACGGCTGTGCCGGTAGCTCTTTGAGCGAAGCTGTGAGATCTGCGTTGTCAGTTCAAGGATGAAATTTAATCTTGTTACATTCTGATTTGTTCCATTTGATATTCTTGTTTGTGTTAAGCGATTGTTGTTTGCGTGACTGTGTCATGACCTGTTTGCTTTTGTGGGCGCCTCATGAGTCTCGCGCCATTCCCGAGCCAGTTGAAGTTGGCCAGCCCCACCCCAGCCTATAGCCCGCCCCACGTTTTTACCGCCTTTTTCCAGCCTGGATGAACTTGGCGCCTTGTCTTCAGTCAGATATTTTGGCCGTGGCTGTCCAGCGCAGCCCATTTTGGCACACGGGCGCCTGTGGGAGTCTCGCGCCATTCCGGATTCCAATGAGACAGTTGGCCACCCCACCCACGAGACTATAAGCCCACCACGTTTTTATGGCAACTTTCATTTGTAGACGAATTTGGCGCTTGTGAAATATCAAATGGAGATTATTTTTAAGCAGTGGCTGTGCCATGACCTATTTACAGCACACGGAGGCGCCTTGCAAATTCTGCGCGCCATTTCGGAGTCCGGTGGGCCAAGTTGCTCAGCCCCACCCCCAAGGCTATCGCCTACCGTTTTGTGGCCTTTTTCCGCTGGACTGAACTTGGCGCCCGCCCGCTTGGTGAGTATTTTTAGGCCTTGGTTGTGCCCAGCGGCCCTAGCCCACACCCCTGGCACCCTGAGGCGCCTCGCAAAGTCCCGCGCCATTCCAGAGTCCGAGGCGGACGAGAGTTGGCCAGCCGCCCCCTAGGCTATAGCCCACCCGTTTTGTGGCCTCTTTCCGCCTGGGCTGAACTTAGCGCCAGCTGACCTTCGGGGGCAGAGTATTTTTAGTAGACGGCTGTGCCCATGACTATGTGCTGGCTCACGGAGGCGCCTCATGGCGTCAAGCGCCATTCGCGGAGTCCGAGCGACCCGAGTTGGCCAGCCCACCCAAGGCTATAGCCCACCCGTTTTGTGGCCTCTTTCCGCTGGACCGAACTTGGCTTGTGACCTGTCGGGCCGAGATATTTTTAGGCGCTAGCTGTGCCACGCGGCCTATTTTGGCACACGGGCGCGCTGTAGGTCTCGCGCCATTCCGAGATCCGGCGGACCGAGTTGGCCAGCCCACCACCCCAGGCTATAGCCACCCGTTTTTGTGGCCTTTTTCCGCTGGGTGAACATGGCGGCCGGCCTTCGGCGAGTTATTTTCGGTGACGGCTGAGCCTGAACCGTCAGCCCCAGCACGGAGGCTGCTCGCAAAGTCTCGCGCCATTCCGGCGAGTCCGGTGAGACAAAGTCGGCGGCCAGCCCCACCCCCAAGGCTATAAGCCACCGTTTTTGTGGCCTATTTCAGCTGTAAGACCAGACTTGGCGCATGTCAATCGGGGCGGGTATTTTTTAGCGTGACTGTGCCTGGCGACCTATTTTTGGCACATACGGAGAAGGCTCGCATAGTCTCGTGTCATTCCAAGTCCGGCCCGGACAAAAGTTGGTCATCCCAGCAAGCACCTAGGCTACAGCCCACCACGTTTTTGTAGGCTTTCCCACTTCGGTGAACTTAGCTTGTTGGCGTGCCGGCCAGAGTATTTTTAAGGGCGCAGCTGTGCCCATTGACTTCTTTTGGCTCTGCGGAGAGCATCGGAAAGTCAAGCACCATTTCGGGTCAGGCGGGCCAAGTTACTGAACCGCCCAATTTTGCTATAGCCCACCACGTTTTTGTGGCCTTTTCTAAGCACAGGCGAACTTGGCCTTGGCGGCGTTCGGGAGGCGAGGTATTTTTAAAGGTGTGGCTGTGCCCTTTGACCTCATGCACTTACACGGAGAGTGCTTCTGTAGTCACAGCACCATTCCAAGTCCGAGTGGAAGAAAGTTGGCCAGTCCGCTTCCTAGATCATGGCCCACCACGTTTTGTGGCCTCTTTTCGCTGGAGATGACTTAAGCGCTTGAAATATCCGAGCGGGTATTTTTAGGCGTGGCTGTGCCCAGCGCCCTATTTTTGGCGCTGAGGTGACACCTCATAGGGAAGTCTCGCGCCATTCCAAGTCGGCAGACGAGTTAGCCAGCCCCACACGAAGGCTATAAGCCCACCCACGTTTGTGGCCTGCTCAGCTGGAGCCAGACTTTGGCGCTTGACCACCAGGCCGGGTATTTTAGAAGTGTGACTGTGCTCCGCCCCGTCCCTGGCCTGGCACACCTGAGCGGCTCATAAAGTCTCGCGCCGTTCCAAGATCGGCGGACCATGATCGCCAGCCCGCCCTAGGCTATGGCCCACCACATTTTTGTGGCCTCTTTCCTTTCCTGGCTGAGCTTGCGCTGTGACTTGGTATTGTGCAGGTATTTTTAGCGCCCAGCCTGTGTCGCGCCTTCAGCCCTGACTTTCTGGAGGCGCCTGCATAGAGTCTCATGACATTCCGAGTCCGGCGGACGAAGTTGGTTGGCCCCACCCCAAGGAGCTCGCCCGCCGTTTTTGTGGCCTTTTTCCCGCTGGAGCCGAACTTGGCGCCGCCTTGGCTTCAGGCGGAGGTATTTTGGGCGCGGCTGTTGCGGCCTGGCCTATTTTTGGCACTTTCGGATCGCCACCGCAAAGTCTCGCGCCATTCCGAGTCCAGTGAGGCTGAGATTGGCCAGCCCCACCACCTAGGCTATAGCCCACCCGTTTTGTAGCCTTTTTCCCGCTGGACGAACTTGGCGCCGCGGCCTTGAGGCGGAGTGTTGCCCAGGCGTGGCTGTGTGCCAGGCACATTTTACCCAGCTCACGGAGAGCCTCGCAAGGTCTCGCGCACCATTCCGGAATCCGAGCGAGAAGAAGAGATTGGCCCAGCCGCCCCCAAGGCTATAGCCCTCCCGTTTTTATGGCCTTTCGCTGCTGGGACCGAACTTGGCGTGGCGGCGGTCGGTCGGAGTGTTTACCCCCAGCCGCGGCTGTGGCCACGGCCTATTTGGCCACAGCAGTGCCTACGAAGTCTGTTTCATTCAAGTCAGTGAAAAATTTGTGTCCACATTCCTGGGCTCCAGCCCACCCGTTTTAGCAGCCTTTTTCATAGACAGGCTTTCCAAGTGTGCTTGACCCTCAGACCCGTATTGCAGTGGCTGTGCCAGGGCCTATTTTGGCTGCGGGCACCTACATGGCTCGCGCCATTCGAGGTCCAGCAGACCCAAGTTTAGAGGCCCCACCCCAAGGCTATAGCCCACCCGTTTTGTTCAGCCTTTTTAAATTTGGGCCAGACTTGGCGCCGCGACCTCAGGCGATTAATGCTAGTAGCGGCCTTAGCGCGGCCTAACCTGACTGCATGGGCGCCTGCTAGGTCTCGCCATTCAGATCAATGGACAGATTAGCCAGCCCCGCCCCAAGGCTGCTAGCCCACCCGTTTTTGTGGCCTCTTTCCGCTGGACGGAGCAGCGCCTTGTGACCGGCCTTGGGAGGAGTATTGTAGCGCGGCTGTGCCCGGCCTGGGCCACCACAGCACACGGGCGCCTGCCCAAGTCTCGCAGCCATTGTTCCAAAGACCAGCCGATCAAGTGAAGCCAGCCCCACCCCCAAGGCTACAGTCTGCCCGTTTTTGTGGCCACATTTTCAGCTGGGCCAGACTTGGCGCCTTTTTAATACAAATAATTATTATTTTTAAGCGTGACTGTGCCTGCAGCGGCCTGGCCCCCACACAGCACACGGAGTGCCTCGCAAGAATCTCGCGCCATTCCGAGTCCAGTGGACGGAAGGTTGCTCAGCCCCTGCCCCCTAGACTCTCGCCCAGCACGTTTTAGTGGCCTCTTTCCATTTGGACAAGCCTTTGACCATGTGCTGCCTTCAGGCGGAGTATTTTTAAGCGTGGCTGTGCCAGCGACCTATTTTGACGGGGGCGGCGCCCTGCAAAGTCTCGCGCCATTCCGGAGTCCGAGCGGACAGAGATTGCCAGCCCCCCCACCCCCAAGGCTATAGCCCACACCCATTTTGGGGCCTCTTTCCCGCCTGGGCGAACGACGCCAAGCCTTCGGGTGAGTATTTTGAGGCGCCCGGCTGTACCGCGCGGCTATTTTTTGACACACGGAGGTGCCTCGCAAAGTCTCGCGCCATGTTCGAGTCAGCGAGGCCAACAGAATTTAGCCAGCCCACCCCCCCAGAGCTATCGCCCACCCGTTTTAGAGGCCTCTTTCCAGCACGTGGGCCAGACCGCCTTTGGCCTTCGAGCGGAGTATTTTAAAGCGCGGCGGCTGCCGTGCCCACCTTCTTCTTTCTGGAGTGCCTCATAAAATCTCGCGCCATTCCGAGTCCGGCGGACAGGGTTGTAACCGCGCCCCCCAAGGCTCTCAGCCCACCCGTTTGCAGACTCTTTCAGCTGGGCCAGACTTAGCGCCCGGCCTTGGGGCCCGGAGTATTTTTAGCGCCCAGCTGTGGCCAGTGACCTATTTTTGGTACCGCGGCAACTGGAGAAGTCTGCGCTGCATTCAGAGATCCGAGCCCGACGATGGGTGCCAGCCCCACCCCCAAGGCTATAGCCCACCCGTTTTTGTGGCCTCTTTCCAATGGAATGAGACTTAGCGCCTGACCGCCGGGCGGGTATTTTTGGCGGCTGTGCGCTTTGACTTTATTTTTATTTCACAGGCCCCTACATAAAATCTCGTGCCATTCGGGTCCAGCGGTTGGTTAAGCCAGCCCCACCCTTAAGGCTGCCAGCCCACCCAGTTTTTGTGGCCTCTCTCTTTCAGCCTGGGCCGAACTTGCGGCCAAGCCGTCAGGCAGGTGATATTTTAGCGCGCTGTGCCAACGACTATTTTTTAACTTTCACGGAGCGTCTCGCAAAGTCTACAGCGCCGGCATTCAAGTCCGAGTAGACCGAAGTTGGCCAGCCCCGCCCCCCAAGGCTGCCAAGCCACCACGTTTTTGGGGCCTCTTTTCATGCTCTGGAATGAACTTGGCTGCCCAGCCTTCGGTAATTATTTTTTGGGCGCGGCTGTGCCACCCAGCCTATTTCAGCACCACCGGAGTGCCTCGCAAAATCTCGCCATTCTGAGTCAGCCCGGGCCAAGATTAGCCAGCCCCGCCACCAGGCTATAGCCCACCCGTTATGTGGCCTCTTTCCGCTGGAATGAACTTGCAGCCTGACCGAGGCCCGGAGTATTTTAAATGCGCTGCTGTGACGGCGGCCTGGCCACTGGCTGCGGAGGTGCCTGCAAAGTCTCGCGCCATTCCGAGTCCAGTGAGACGAAGTTGCTCGGCCCCATGCACGAGGCACATGGCAGCCGTTTTGTGGCCTCTTTCCGCTGGACAGACGTGCCCGGCCTTCGGGCGGGTATTTTTAGGCGCGGCTGCCCGCTGGCCTATTTTGGCACACGGAGGCGCCTCGCAAAGTCTCGCGCCATTCCGAGTCCAGCGGACGAAGTTGGCCAGCCCCGCCCCCAAGGCTATAGCCCACCCGTTTTTGTGGCCTCTTTCCGCTGGGCGAACTTGGCGCCCGGCCTTCGGGCGGGTATTTTTGGGCGCGGCTGTGCCCATGGCCTATTTTGGCACACGGAGGCGCCTCGCAAAGTCTCGCGCCATTCCGAGTCCGGCGGACGAAGTTGGCCAGCCCCGCCCCCAAGGCTATAGCCCACCCGTTTTGTGGCCTCTTTCCGCTGGGCCGAACTTGGCGCCCGGCCTCGGGCGGGTATTTTTAGGCGCGGCTGTGCCCGCGGCCTATTTTTTTGGCACACGGGGCGCCTCGCAAAGTCTCGCGCCATTCCGAGTCCGGCGGACGAAGTTGGCCAGCCCCGCCCCCAAGGCTATAGCCCACCCGTTTTGTGGCCTCTTTCCGCTGGGCCGAACTTGGCGCCCGGCCTTCGGGCGGGTATTTTTTAGGCGCGGCTGTGCCCGCTGGCCTATTTTGGCACACGGAGGCGCCTCGCAAAGTCTCGCGCCATTCCGAGTCCGAGCGGACGAAGTTGGCCAGCCCCGCCCCCAAGGCTATAGCCCACCCGTTTTGTGGCCTCTTTCCGCTGGGACGAACTTGGCGCCCGGCCTTGGGCGGGGGTATTTTTAGGCGCGGCTGTGCCCGCGGCCTATTTTGGCACACGGGCGCCTCGCAAAGTCTCGCCCTATTCCGAGTCCGGCGGACGAAGTTGGCCAGCCCCGCCCCCCGGCGCTATAGCCCCCCCGTTTTGTGGCCTCTTTCCGCTGGACGAACTTGGCGCCCGGCCTTCGGGCGGGTATTTTAGGCGCGGCTGTGCCCGCGGACTATTTTGGCACACGGAGGTGCCTCGCAAAGTCTCGCGCCATTCCGAGTCCGGCGGACGAAGTTGGCCAGCCCCGCCGCCCAAGGCTATAGCCCACCCGTTTTGTGGCCTCTTTCCGCTGGACGAACTTGGCGCCCCGGCCTTCGGGCGGGTATTTTTGGGCGCGGCTGTGCCCGCGGCCTATTTTTGGCACACGGAGGCGCCTCGCAAAGTCTCGCGCCATTCCGAGTCCGGCGGACGAAGTTGGCCAGCCCCCCCCCAAGGCTATAGCCCACCCGTTTTTTGGCCATTTTTCCGCTGGACGAACTTGGCGCCCCGGCCTTCGGGCGGGTATTTTTGCGCGCGGCTGTGCCCGCGGCCTATTTTGGCACACGTAGGCGCCTCGTAAAGTCTCGCGCCATTCCGAGTCCGGCGGACGAAGTTGGCCAGCCCCGCCCCCCAAGGCTATAGCCCACCCGTTTTTGTGGCCTCTTTCCGCTGGACGAACTTGGCGCCCCGGCCTTCGGGCGGGTATTTTTGGGCGCGGCTGTGCCCGCGGCCTATTTTGGGCACACGGAGGCGCCTCGCAAAGTCTCGCGCCATTCCGAGTCCGGCGGACGAAGTTGGCCAGCCCCGCCCCCCAAGGCTATAGCCCACCCGTTTTTGTGGCCTCTTTCCGCTGGACGAACTTGGCGCCCCGGCCTTGGGGGCGGGTATTTTTGGGCGCGGCTGTGCCCGAGTCCTATGTTTGGATCACGTATGCGCCTCGCAAAGTCTCGCGCCATTCCGAGTCCGGCAGACGAAGTTGGCCAGCCCCTCCCCCCAAGGCTAAAGCCCACCCGTTTTGTGGCCTCTTTCCGCTGGGCGAACTTGGCGCCCGGCCTTCGGGCGGGTATTTTGGGCGCGGCTGTGCCCGCGGCCTATTTTTTGGTATACGGAGTCGCCTCGCAAAGTCTCGCGCCATTCCGAGTCCGGCGGACGAAGTTTGCCAGCCCCGACCCCCGAGGCTGTGGCCCACCCGTTTTGTGGCCTCTTTCCGCTGGGCGAACTTGGCGCCCGGCCTTCGGGCGGGTATTTTTAGGCGCGGCTGTGCTGTGCCTGGCCCACCAGCACACGGGGCGCCTCGCCACGTCTCGCGCCAGTCCGTGTCCGGCGGACGAAGTTGGCCAGCCCCGCCCCCCAAGGCTATAGCCCACCCGTGTTGGGGCCTCTTTCCGCTGGGCGAACTTGGCGCCCCGGCCTTCGGGCGGGTATTTTTGGGCGCGGCTGTGCCCGCGGCCTATTTTTGGCACACGGAGGCGCCTCGCAAAGTCTCGCGCCATTCCGAGTCCGGCGGACGAAGTTGGCCAGCCCCGCCCCCCAAGGCTATAGCCCACCCGTTTTTGTGGCCTCTTTCCGCTGGGCGAACTTGGCGCCCCGGCCTTCGGGCGGGTATTTTTGGGCGCGGCTGTGCCCGCGGCCTATTTTTGGCACACGGAGGCGCCTCGCAAAGTCTCGCGCCATTCCGAGTCCGGCGGACGAAGTTGGCCAGCCCCGCCCCCCAAGGCTATAGCCCACCCGTTTTGTGGCCTCTTTCCGCTGGACGAACTTGGCGCCCCGGCCTTCGGGCGGGTATTTTTTGGCGCGGCTGTGCCCGCGGCCTATTCTTGGCACACACGGGCGCCTCGCAAAGTCTCGCGCCATTCCGAGTCCGGCGGACGAAGTTGGCCAGCCCCGCCCCCAAGGCTATAGCCCACCCGTTTTGTGGCCTCTTTCCGCTGGGCCGAACTTGGCGCCCGGCCTTGGGCGGGTATTTTTAGGCGCGGCTGTGCCCGCGGCCTATTTTTGGCACACGGGCGCCTCGCAAAGTCTCGCGCCATTCCGAGTCCAGCGGGCGAAGTTGGCCAGCCCGCCCCCAAGGCTATAGCCCACCCGTTTTGTGGCCTCTTTCCGCTGGGCGAACTTGGCGCCCGGCCTTCGGGCGGGTATTTTTGGGCGCGGCTGTGCCGCGGCCTATTTTGGCACACGGAGGCGCCTCGCAAAGTCTCGCGCCATTCCGAGTCCGGCGGACGAAGTTGGCCAGCCCCGCCCCCAAGGCTATAGCCCACCCGTTTTGTGGCCTCTTTCCGCTGGGCCGAACTTGGCGCCCGGCCTTCGGGCGGGTATTTTTGGGCGCGGCTGTGCCCGCGGCCTATTTTGGCACACGGAGGCGCCTCGCCAAGTCTCGCTCCATTCCGAGTCCGGCGGACGAAGTTGGCCAGCCCCGCCCCCAAGGCTATAGCCCACCCGTTTTTGTGGCCTCTTTCCGCTGGGCGAACTTGGCGCCCGGCCTTCGGGCGGGTATTTTTAGGCGCGGCTGTGCCCATGGCCTATTTTGGCACACGGGCGCCTCGCAAAGTCTCGCGCCATTCCGAGTCCGGCGGACGAAGTTGGCCAGCCCCGCCCCCAAGGCTATAGCCCACCCGTTTTGTGGCCTCTTTCCGCTGGGCCGAACTTGGCGCCCCGGCCTTCGGGCGGGTCTTTTTGGGCGCGGCTGTGCCCGCGGCCTATTTTGGCACACGGAGGCGCCTCGCCAAGTCTCGCGCCATTCCGGGTCCGGCGGACGAAGTTGGCCAGCCCCCGGCCCCAAGGCTATGGCCCACCCCGTTTTGTGGCCGCGTTCCGCGGGGCGAACTTGGCGCCCGGGCTTCGGGGGGGTTATTTTGGGCGCGTGTGGGCCCGGGGCCTTATTTTGGCACACGGAGGCGCCTCGCAAAGTCTCGCGCCATTCCGAGTCCGGCGGACGAAGTTGGCCAGCCCCACCCCCCAAGGCTATAGCCCACCCGTTTTTGTGGCCTCTTTCCGCTGGACGAACTTGGCGCCCTGGCCTTCGGGCGGGTATTTTGGGCGCGGCTGTGCCCGCTGGCCTATTTTGGCACACGGAGGCGCCTCGCAAAGTCTCGCGCCATTCCGAGTCCGGCGGACGAAGTTGGCCAGCCCCGCCCCCAAGGCTATAGCCCACCCGTTTTGTGGCCTCTTTCCGCTGGGCGAACTTGGCGCCCGGCCTTCGGGCGGGTATTTTTGGCGCGGCTGTGCCCGCGGCCTATTTTTGGCACACGGAGGCGCCTCGCAAAGTCTCGCGCCATTCCGAGTCCGAGCGGACGAAGTTGCCAGCCCCGCCCCCAAGGCTATAGCCCACCCGTTTTGTGGCCTCTTTCCGCTGGGACGAACTTGGCGCCCGGCCTTCGGGCGGGTATTTTTTGGCGCGGCTGTGCCCCGCGGCCTATTTTTGGCACACGGAGGCGCCTCGCAAAGTCTCGCGCCATTCCGAGTCCGGCGGACGAGAGTTGGCCAGCCCCGCCCCCAAGGCTATAGCCCACCCGTTTTTGTGGCCTCTTTCCGCTGGGACGAACTTGGCGCCCGGCCTTCGGGCGGGTATTTTTAGGCGCGGCTGTGCCGCTGGCCTATTTTGGCACACGGACGGGCGCCTCGCAAAGTCTCGCGCCATTCCGAGTCCGGCGGACGAAGTTGGCCAGCCCCGCCCCCAAGGCTATAGCCCACCCGTTTTGTGGCCTCTTTCCGCTGGGCCGAACTTGGCGCCCGGCCTTTGGGCGGGTATTTTTAGGCGCGGCTGTGCCCGCGGCCTATTTTTGGCACACGGAGCGCCTCGCAAAGTCTCGCGCCATTCCGAGTCCGGCGGACGAAGTTGGCCAGCCCCGCCCCCAAGGCTATAGCCCACCCGTTTTGTGGCCTCTTTCCGCTGGACGAACTTGGCGCCCGGCCTTCGGGCGGGTATTTTTAGGCGCGGCTGTGCCCCGCGGCCTTTTGGCACACGGAGTCGCCTCGCAAAGTCTCGCGCCATTCCGAGTCCGGCGGACGAAGATGGCCAGCCCCACCCCCATAGGCTATAGCCCACCCGTTTTGTGGCCTCTTTCCGCTGGGCGAACTTGGCGCCCGGCCTTGGGCGGGTATTTTTGGCGCGGCTGTGCCCATGGCCTATTTTTGGCACACGGAGGCGCCTCGCAAAGTCTCGCGCCATTCCGAGTCCCGGCGGACGAGAGTTGGCCAGCCCCCCCCAAGGCTATAGCCCACCCGTTTTGTGGCCTCTTTCCGCTGGGCGAACTTGGCGCCCGGCCTTCGGGCGGGTATTTTTGGGCGCGGCTGTGCCATGCCTATTTTTGCACACGCACACGGAGGCGCCTCGCAAAGTCTCGCGCCATTCCGAGTCCGGCGGACGAAGTTGGCCAGCCCCGCCCCCCAAGGCTATAGCCCACCCGTTTTTGTGGCCTCTTTCCGCTGGACGAACTTGGCGCCCCGGCCTTCGGGCGGGTATTTTTGGGCGCGGCTGTGCCCGCGGCCTTTTTTTGGCACACGGAGGCGCCTCGCAAAGTCTCGCGCCATTCCGAGTACGGCGGACGAAGTTGGCCAGCCCCACCCCCCAAGGCTATAGCCACCCCGTTTTGTGGCCTCTTTCCGCTGGGCGAACTTGGCGCCCGGCCTTCGGGCGGGTATTTTAGGCGCGGCTGTGCCCGCGGCCTATTTTGGCACACACGGGCGCCTCGCAAAGTCTCGCGCCATTCCGAGTCCGGCGGACGAAGTTGGCCAGCCCCCCCCCAAGGCTATAGCCCACCCGTTTTGTGGCCTCTTTCCGCTGGAGCGAACTTGGCGCCCGGCCTTCGGGCGGGTATTTTTAGGCGCGGCTGTGCCCGCGGCCTATTTTTGGCACACGGAGCGCCTCGCAAAGTCTCGCGCCATTCCGAGTCCGGCGGACGAAGTTGGCCAGCCCCGCCCCCAAGGCTATAGCCCACCCGTTTTGTGGCCTCTTTCCGCTGGGACGAACTTGGCGCCCGGCCTTCGGGCGGGTATTTTTAGGCGCGGCTGTGCCCGCGGCCTATTTTGGCACACGGAGGCGCCTCGCAAAGTCTCGCGCCATTCCGAGTCCGGCGGACAGAGTTGGCCAGCCAGCCCCACCCCAAGGCTATAGCCCACCCGTTTTGTGGCCTCTTTCCGCTGGGCCAGACTTGGCGCGGCTGTGCCCGCGTGACCTATTTTGGCACACGGAGCGCCTCGCAAAGTCTCGCGCCATTCCGAGTCCGGCGGACGAAGTTGGCCAGCCCCGCCCCCAAGCCTATAGCCCACCCGTTTTTGTGGCCTCTTTCCGCTGGGCCGAACTTGGCGCCCCGGCCTTCGGGCGGGTATTTTTTGGCGCGGCTGTGCACGCGGCCTAAATAACTACCCCCGAAGCGCTTCGCAAAGACTCGCGCCATTCCGAGTCCGGCGGACGAAGTTGGCCAGCCCCACCCCCAAGGCTATAGCCCACCCGTTTTGTGGCCTCTTTCCGCTGGGCGAACTTGGCGCCCGGCCTTCGGGCGGGTATTTTGGGCGCGGCTGTGCCCATGCCTATTTTGGCACACGGAGGCGCCTCGCAAAGTCTCGCGCCATTCCGAGTCCGGCGGACGAGTTGGCCAGCCCCGCCCCCAAGGCTATAGCCCACCCGTTTTGTGGCCTCTTTCCGCTGGGCGAACTTGGCGCCCCGGCCTTCGGGCGGGTATTTTTTGGCGCGGCTGTGCCCGCGGCCTATTTTGGCACACGGAGGGGCCTCCCAAATTCTCGCGCCATTCCGAGTCCGGCGGACGAAATTGGCCAGCCCCACCCCCCAAGGCTATAGCCCACCCGTTTTTGTGGCCTCTTTCCGCTGGGCGAACTTGGCGCCCGGCCTTGGGCGGGAGTTTTTAGGCGCGGCTGTGCCCGCGGCCTATTTTGGCACACGGAGGCGCCTCGCAAAGTCTCGCGCCATTCCGAGTCCGGCGGACAGAGTTGGCCAGCCCCACCCCCAAGGCTATAGCCCACCCGTTTTGTGGCCTCTTTCCGCTGGGCGAACTTGGCGCCCGGCCTTCGGGCGGGTATTTTTTGGGCGCGGCTGTGCCCGCGGCCTATTTTGGCACACCGAGGCCCCTCGCAAAGTCTCGCGCCATTCCGAGTCCAGGCGGACGAAGTTGGCCAGCCCCACCCCCAAGGCTATAGCCCACCCGTTTGTGGCCTCTTTCCGCTGGGCGAACTTGGCGCCCGGCCTTCGGGCGGGTATTTTTAGGCGCGGCTGTGCCCGCGGCCTATTTTGGCACACGGGGCGCCTCGCAAAGTCTCGCGCCATTCCGAGTCCAGCGGACGAAGTTGGCCAGCCCCACCCCCAAGGCTATAGCCCACCCGTTTTGTGGCCTCTTTCCGCTGGGCCGAACTTGGCGCCCGGCCTTCGGGGCGGGTATTTTTAGCGCGGCTGTGCCCGCGGCCTATTTTGGCACACGGAGGCGCCTCGCAAAGTCTCGCGCCATTCCGAGTCCGGCGGACGAGTTGGCCAGCCCCGCCCCCAAGGCTATAGCCCACCCGTTTTTGTGGCCTCTTTCCGCTGGGCCGAACTTGGCGCCCGGCCTTCGGGCGGGTATTTTTGGGCGCGGCTGTGCCCGCGGCCTATTTTTGGCACACGGAGCGCCTCGCAAAGTCTCGCGCCATTCCGAGTCCGGCGGACGAAGTTGGCCAGCCCCACCACCCAAGGCTATAGCCCACCCGTTTTGTGGCCTCTTTCCGCTGGGCGAACTTGGCGCCCGGCCTTCGGGCGGGTATTTTTGGCGCGGCTGTGCCCGCGGCCTATTTTGGCACACACACGGGCGCCTCGCAAAGTCTCGCGCCATTCCGAGTCCGAGCGGACGAAGTTGGCCAGCCCCCCCCCAAGGCTATAGCCCACCCGTTTTTGTGGCCTCTTTCCGCTGGACGAACTTGGCGCCCCGGCCTTCGGGCGGGTATTTTTAAGCGCGGCTGTGCCCGCGGCCTATTTTGGCACACGGAGACGCCTCGCAAAGTCTCGCGCCATTCCGAGTCCGGCGGACGAGTTGGCCAGCCCCGCCCCCAAGGCTATAGCCCACCCGTTTTGTGGCCTCTTTCCGCTGGGCGAACTTGGCGCCCGGCCTTCGGGCGGGTATTTTTAGGCGCGGCTGTGCCCGCGGCCTATTTTGGCACACGGAGGCGCCTCGCAAAGTCTCGCGCCATTCCGAGTCCAGCGGACGAAGTTGGCCAGCCCCACCCCCAAGGCTATAGCCCACCCGTTTTGTGGCCTCTTTCCGCTGGACGAACTTGGCGCCCGGCCTTCGGGCGGGTATTTTTGGCGCGGCTGTGCCCGCGGCCTATTTTTGCACACGGGGCGCCTCGCAAAGTCTCGCGCCATTCCGAGTCCGGCGGACGAAGTTGGCCAGCCCCGCCCCAAGGCTATAGCCCACCCGTTTTTGTGGCCTCTTTCCGCTGGACGAACTTGGCGCCCGGCCTTCGGGCGGGTATTTTTAGGCGCGGCTGTGCCCGCGGCCTATTTTGGCACACACGGGCGCCTCGCAAAGTCTCGCGCCATTCCGAGTCCGGCGGACGAAGTTGGCCAGCCCCGCCCCCAAGGCTATAGCCCACCCGTTTTGTGGCCTCTTTCCGCTGGGCGAGACTTGGCGCCCGGCCTTCGGGCGGGTATTTTTGGCGCGGCTGTGCCCGCGGCCTATTTTGGCACACGGAGGCGCCTCAAAGTCTCGCGCCATTCCAGTCCGGCGGACTGAGAGTTGGCCAGCCCCACCCCCAAGGCTATAGCCCACCCGTTTTTGTGGCCTCTTTCCGCTGGGAACTTGGCGCCCGGCCGAACTGAGCGCGGCTGTGCCCGCGACCTATTTTGGCACGGAGGCGCCTCGCAAAGTCTCGCGCCATTCCGAGTCCGAGCGGACGAAGTTAGCCAGCCCCCCCAAGGCTACCAGCCCACCCGTTTTTGGGTATTTTTGGGCGGCGTGCGGCTGTGCCCGCGGCCTATTTTGGCTCCACGGAGGGCCTCGCAAGTCTCGCGCCATTCCGAGTCCGGGCGGGCCGAAGTTGGCCAGCCCCACCCCCAAGGCTATAGCCCACCCGTTTTTGTGGCCTCTTTCCGCTGGAGCGAACTTGGCGCCCCGGCCTTCGGGCGGGTATTTTAGGTCGCGGCTGTGCCGCAGCTTCGGGCGGGTATTTTTGGGTGCGGCTGTGACCGCGGCCTATGTTTGGCACACGGAGGTGTCTCGCAAAGTCTCATGCCATTCCGAGTCCAGCGGACGAAGTTCGCCAGCCCCACCCCCAAGGCTATAGCCCACCTTTT